>CM040626.1:68309466-68374466 GCA_022817965.1 Solanum lycopersicoides
CATAATCGGGGAATCACTGAACCTCATTACCTCCACCCACAATAGGGACTTGATCACCTTGGGAGGAACTTGAGCGTCTTAAATGAACTTGTTCCACTTGCTCAACTCCGGGGAGTAACTCCCCAATCACCACCTCCTCATCAACCCTCCTAGTCGGTGTCCTTCTCGTATTCATCTCTTATAAACATAAGAGAAAACATTAAGAAAGGACACTTATAAACTTTTAACTTTACGACACGACATAGGGGTAGGAAAGAAGGAAAACTTTATCTTCCTATATCCTCTCGCCCATAGATGTGTCGCCTCACACCGATGGTCAAGACTCTACTAGACGTGGCTTTTTGAGAGTTTTTGATTTCTAAGTACTACTTCATAACCTTATGCTCTGATCCAAGTTTGTAACGACCCAGAATACCCCCTCTAAGTTAGGTCATTCTTGAATCGAAACACGCGTACTCGACCTCTCGGAGGTCTTGTACAAGCCCTTTCTACCATTCATTGCATACACGTATGAAAAGTAGTGTGGAATTAAAACTTTTCACACGAAATAGTAATACTTCAAAATATCTCTTTTACAGAAACAAATGAAAGCTAAGTCTCAAAGTCGCCATATGAGACATAAAATATATTGGGACACGCCATACTTCATCATATAGAAAATAGCTAAGTCTATTACAATACTTTCAATAAGGAAATCAAACATCAAGATGTCCTCGAATCTAATGAGGAACATACCAAATCTTTACTTGAATGAACACTAAATCCAAGCTTCCACTTCAGAACTCCTCTCAAAGTCCACCTACACCTTTAGAGATAGAAAAATGTATGGAATTAGTACACAACACTATTTACTAAGTATGCATAATGCATAAAAACATGAGAAACGGGCATTTGTATAAAACATGCTCTTTTTATTAAACATTCATAGTATAATCATAAGAACAACATTAACACCTTAGAAACATATAAGATATCACATAAGCATTTTATCTAAATATTGAGAATGTTACAGTGAACTATGTCACTTTACAGTGAACTAAGTTCAACTTCACAGTTGACCTCTTTTATCTTGTTACCCTCTCACCAAAGATAAGATCATATCTCACTTTATTTGGTGAACTCCCTACCTAGAATTACTCTAAGACGCACCTAAGTAAGACATGAAAAGACGCCCATACACCCTCTTCAAGCCTACCTAAGAATCCTCAAAGCTATTCTAGATAAGTACTTTTATTAACATTCCTACTAAAGTATTATGTTCATTAAGTCATTTAGAAAATATCATCACTTATGGACATTCACATAATGGTCTTTAAGAAGACCTAGGGCCCTCACACACTAACATTTCAAAGCCTAATCGTGCAATGTCTAGATAGCTTTTCATTCCACTACCTAAACTTCATAGTACTTATTCAACACTAGCATGTATCCCACATGATGAGAATAGGCAATAACCGACATAGACCATACTAGCTAGGCATGGAATCCGGAGTCATAAACCTACTCCGATGTGGAGTGTTCTACTTGCCAAGGAGTAAACTAGGACACATCCCATGTAGGCACATGGTTAAGGAATATCAAGGCTTTTATTACACTCTAGTCTCATTCTCAAGTAGAGATAAATTGTACTCTAGTCTGCTTCTTAAGTAGAGCTACAAACCATAAACATATTCACTTGGTGCAGCCTTTTTCTCATATTTAAGTTCAATAAAAGGGTCATATAAAAAGGTACCATCTCTTAGTCATTACCTAGTCATAATGACCCACCAAAGATGGTCCACTACGGCTGCCACTCAATGGTCTATAAGGATAGCCCATTTCTTAACCTTTTTTATATATAGAAGGTTCCACATAATAGTCATGCTTAGAAGGGCCACCATCTTTGGTCTACCGATCCTGACTTTATTCAACATTCATATTCATATCACATACAAACAAAGTGATAAACCTAATAAGTCAAGAATTCATATTCATTATGTACATATATCAAGTAAGGACACAAGTCTACCAAACAAGACACACACATCTATACATATAGCTATCATTCTATAAGCACATAGACATAAAACAACATATTTATAGGTCATCCTATTCGTTACTATATGATCATAAATATAACCATCTTAAGACTCAATAATCAAGTAGAAATAATCATGCATCAACTCTAAGACTACACACCTAAGGAATAGTCATAGTCTAACATGATCACCTAACATCATAAATAGAAGAACACATACATCACCTAATCACAAATAGATAGATATGATCATACTTCACATAATTCAAACTATACAAATCATCATAATATCAAGTAGTTTGGACAAGGCCATGATCATTATAATACATTAGTAACGTCGAGTGAGGCACATAATTCACAAGTAATGCATATAGAACCGCCACCATAAGTGGACCATACCAACACAACATAATTCAAGACCTGCCTTACATAAAATAAAGAGAATTAGGGAGCGTACAACCATCCATTCTCACCACTTCAATCCATAGCTAACTCGCTCCAATACAATACTCAAAGGCCTTACTCATGGCCATGATCATCAATTCAATACAAAAATCATAATACTCAATGAATCTCATCAATTCATATAGATTTATCAATCTAAGACAGTCTATGCATCAATCCAATACAATTCTTACATCATTCAATAGCCATAGAAAACTGATAGAATTCATAAAGCATTGAGACAAGATCACTTAACCTCATAAAATATCAAAACTAGGATTTGCATGGTTTGCATGGTTCTTAAGAATTATAATTTAAAACATTTGCATTAACACCAATTCAATTATAAAACATTTATTCAAAATCTTTTATGCAAGAACCCATGGCTAGATCACAAATTGGAAATTCATTTTTTTGATCATCTTTGAAAATCATTAGAATTGATCCTTGAAGAAAGAGATTTCTGTAACGCCCAAAATGAATGACGTGTGAACTAAGAAGATTCGTAAGTGTTGCTTGAGTGAATTTTGTGTTAAATTGAGTTAGTTTAGTATTCTTAAGGTGTGTGTGAAGTTTTGTTGAGTTTGGAGGTCAATCGACCAAAAACGTCCATGACGTTTGGAAAGTGCGGCCTAGAATGAAACTAGTGTGTCTTGTTGTGTTTGGATAAGTTTTACGTGTTCATTTTTGCTTGAAACTTCATGAGATATTCCTAAGACCTAGACGGACTTAGTTTTAGAGGTTAATTGCTGGGCACGACCCCACCTAGGACCCACAAGGGGCACCTAGATGAAGGCCCAAACTTGGGCAAAAAACTGCCAAGGACAGCTGCCCAATCGACGGAGCAGTCTACTTGGCGTTAGTCTCCATCGTACGCCCCGTTAGACTGGGGCCGTCATCCCAATACTAGGTGATAGGTACAGACCCCCTTGGAACCGGCCTCTTGATGCCATCGACGCCAGCCAGCACGCGGCCGTCCGATAAATCGACGCCCGGTAGCTTGGACGTCGGTCGATTGGCACCTGCCAAAAGTTTGTTGAAGTGGGCCTTCCTACTCGGGGTGTTTTGTCGTAAAGTCACCCCAAGTCTTTTAATATCCTAGGCTGATATTTTTAGTGTTTTTAGGTTATTATTAGGTTATTTTAAGCCCTAGACCTAGAACAAGGACCCTCATTTCAAAATCAAACTCAACTCTCTCTCTAAAGACAAACTCTCTCAAGACTCCATTTGAAGTTAGAGGTCAAGGAAATCTAAGAGGGGCTGGACTTGCGAACGTGTCTCTGATCAAAAACTCTATGGTTTTGCTTGCTTATTGAGGTATGGTATCCATTCTTGAATACCCTTTTCATTCAGAAAAGCCATTCCAATGATTTTTCAAAAAAGGGCGTTTTCAAACCCTAAACTTCTATTATCTTAAACCCAATATGGGTCTGCATGAAATATTTCAAATGACCCAAATTAATTGAATATTATTAAATGTTAATTGATGTTTCTAATGCTAAAACCTTGATGAATCATGTTAAAGTTCCCTTTCAAGTTCCTGGTTTATGAAATGGGTCAAATCGAGCTGTTTTATCTATAAAATGAAAACTTTTGATTTTATTGTGTTGTAATGTTGGTTTAGCCTACATGCCCTAAAGGTACTTATTTATGATGAATTAATAATGAAATACTTTATAGGGTTGTTCTACGATTAGTAAATTGAAAGAGCTTGCTTATATTGTTTTGTTCTTTATGATAAAATTGATCTTGAGTGGTATGGTCCATCTTCTTGGTGGGCGGTGCTTATTTGATAAATTGTGGTTGTTTATTATGCGATTTAGAATAGGATCTTGAAAGCGTCTAAAGCGTAGAATGAATAGAAATTTAAATGGGTCTTGTTTGCTGATTGTTAAAGCTTGAATTGATGTTTAACTAGATTTTGCGTCTATTGAAGGAATGTGACTAAGTGAGTATGTAAAGTGTTTGTATAAGTTGACAAAATGGAAGTCTAAAGCATTTAGAAGTAATGGTATATGAAAGATTGTCTAATATGCAAAGGTGTGCTCACTATGTTACACACACACTTTAAGCTGAATTGAATGAAGCTACGTTTTAGTAAGAAGGGCGAGTCTTGAGGCGTGGACAACTCCTTTCGTGAGTTGAGATGAAGTGTCTAGTAAGCAACTTCACTATTCCTAATTGAGCTTTCCTAGATAGGTCGGAGGATTTGAATGCACTTCGTGAGTTGAGATTGTGGCATTCGCTAGTTATCCTTAACCTAATAGTCTATAATGTGAGAATCCGTTGGGGAGTTATGCCCCTAGCACCGAGAGGATAGGAGAAGAGGTGGAATACGCTTCGTTGAGTTAAGATGTCATATTCCCTTATACCTTTTTGAGATGGAGTACTCCTCGTTAGTAGAAGAATGATTCACTTAGTAGCAATCTCTCTATCCCTTAACTATGTGCCCGCCATAGTATAGCTATTGGAAATTCCATCGTAAAAGCAAGAAGTATGGACCTTACTTAGGCCAAGTGAGGATCCCTCATTTCCGATAGGGGCTTTAATATAGAGCTCTCCATGCCTATTCTCTCATGGTCTTGTCGCGTTAAATCTAACCACCACAAAAAAGTATGGTGAAAATGATAAGTGTCTAATTAATGCTAGTTACCTATGTGATTTGATTGAACTAAGTCTTCTAAAAAGAACGTGCTACTTAGGTTAGGTGGTGGTAATGGGACGCTACCTTTATCCATGGCAACTAAGTAGGACCTTCCGAAAGCGGAAGACTGGGTGCACAACCTTCTAAAATAATGTACTACTTAGAGTAGGTGGTGGCTTATGGCGGAACGCCATCCTACTCGTATACACTTAAGTAGCATTCCGAAAAGGGAAGCCTTTGGTGTTTTTTGGGTTTTTCTCTAAGGGTAATTGTCTTTGAGTGGTTGATTCATCTCTTACATGAGGCGAGTAAGCCGAACGGCGTAGTCCTGAGGATTCTCTGGGTGTGTTGAAGGAAGTGTTTAGACGTTTCTTTTCAGTCTTACCTTAGAAAGTTCTTGGGATTTCCTTAGGTAGGGAAACTCCTACATAAATGGACTTCATTTCCTCATTTGCAAACTTTGGGATGTTCACCATTTTGTTGGAGCTCTTTAGTTCTATGTAAAGACCTTTTAAGGCTTACTTTAAAGTCTTAAAATTGGTTCAACTCTGTATGTCAATGAAAATATTCACTGTAAATGCATCTTTTTGGTCAACTTGTTGTAACGTGGCTCAAATCCTTGGGATCCATTAGGAGCGCTAGGGGAGTGGTAGCTATGGGATGCTACTCTTACATTGCACTTAGTGTGACTAAGAAGTCCTATTGGAGGGATACTTGTGTGAGATCGTATACATGCGTAGTTACTATGAAGTACAAATGTGCTGCTTACTGTAAAGTGTAATGTGAAGGTAAAATTATGGAAGTTCTTCTTTAAGTGTTAAATGATGCTTCTATGTTGTTTTGTTTCATAAGTTCATGAATGTGTATTAAATTGGCATGAAAGATTATTTTGCTAAAAAATGTCCCTTTTTACATGTTTTGCATACGCCATACTTAGTACATCTTGTACTAACCCCATACTTTTATTATACCTTATGAGTATAGTTGGAAGCCTTTTGGAGGATAGGAGTTGAAGCTTGGGAATTCTATCTCTCAAGAATTTGGTATGTCCTCATATATTTGAGACATAGTTTATGTTTCTTAGCTTCTTTATTAAGACTTAAATTTGTATTTCTCTTTTATTGTAAAGGGCCGTGTCCCTAAGATTTTAAGTTGTGTCTTTAAGTTGGCTTGTGACGACAAGAATTCCTAGTATTTTAAAAAGACTTATTTTATTATTATTATCGTGAAAAGTTTTAATTCCGCACTACTTTTCATGCTTTACGTTACGAACGAGAGTTGAAGGGCTTGTACGAGACCCCAAAGGGTCAAGATACACCCGCCAGATTTCAGAGTTAGCCCAACTTCTAGGGGGGTACTTTTGTGTCGTGACCAATTTCTAAGATGAATAACCATACCTTATTGGTGATGAAAAGCCCACTAGATTGATGGAGAATAACTTGTGAATCTATCTTTTTCCTTGGAGCTTCCAAGCTTCAACAATGGAGTTTTGGAGAGAAAATGGAGAGGTTTTATTTTAGTTGAGATTTTGCTCTTGATTGGTTGAGTTTAGGGTTTTAAAAAAGGTCTATAATAACTTCATAATGTACCCCGAACTACCAACAGACCCCTACATTTATTGACAATTAACCAACTCAAATTTGACTAAAAACGACGCAACGAATCTAGAACTTTACTGGCCTCGCGGAGCACTTCAAATCTTATTTTTTCGAAAATCTTGGACATAATGGTTCGTGACAGACCCACGTATCAAGGGAAAACTTTTCTCCACTGAGTGACAACTGCGCGACGCGGCAGCCACTGTCTAAAACAGGTTGGTGCAATAGCTGGCATTCCAAGTTTGGATCCTCTTGGGGACCCTTTTGATGGTCCCCTGGGGAGTCGTTCTCGGACGTTTCGACCCTTTCATATATTAGGCTACGCGTAGAAACCTTAGTACTGAATTTCACCTTCAAACCATCAATAAAAACATCACTACAAAAACACTACGACACACTAGTTCAATTTCGACTAGTTCTAACATCTTGACGTTCTTGGATGTTTTACCTCCAAACACTTCCAAACTTTATATACTGACCTAAAGAACACTATTATTAACCCTTTTATGACTTTAAAAACATCATTGAACCATATTTAGCTCTAGTTTCAACCTATCTCATTTTGAGGGACGTTACACATGTACTAAGTATGTGTTAACAACCCTAAAAATGAATAGGATCAGACTTAGGTTTTTCAAGAATGCATGCGATTAGACCAAGGTCCACACGTATTGATACGCGAAGAACCAGACCTCAGAACCCTTACTACGACCAAGCCAACTAACTTGGGAGTTAATTGAGCTTGGAAGAGTTGGAACCAAACCATGTGAGGCTCACGAAAACGAAGATTTGATCGAAAGAGTTTTTACCGGACTCAAAAGAAGAAATTTGAAGTTTTGAGGGTCCAAGGGTAAAATGGTCTTTTCCAGGCAAGGGTAATATTGTAATTACCCTGAGTAATTAATTATTAAATTAATTAAGTTCAAAAAATAATAAAATTCGGGTGGGCAACCCGAAGTGACCCATTTTCCAAAATGGGGTCACCCGGGTTCGAACCCCACTAAGAGCAAGATTTACTTGCTTTTATTTTAATGTGTTAATTTAGTTTTAATAAATATTAGAATATCTGATTTAGGAAAAAGAAATCAATTTTTTTATTAATTTTTATTAATTAATAAATTGACTAATTCAAACCCACAAAGTCTACTTCTACTAGACTTCTATCTCCCATTTCCCCCACTCTCTCTTGCACGATTCTCTCTCTCTTTCACTCTCTTTTCTTGGCTGAAAACGTGAGATAACAATCAGCAAAAAGAAAAATAAAGTCAAGGCAAAAGTTCATCAAGAACTTGAAAGATAGAAACTCAAAGAGAAAACAATCCGTAACGTAAGCAGAACTACTACGCTAGTCGGGTGAGGCAATAAAGAGGTTGTGGGGGTTCGAACCCACAACCTCTCGGCCTAAGCGAATGGAAGGGAGGGGAAATTAGAAGATAATTTAGTGTGGCTGAGGGGACTCGACCTTGGGTCCCAAAGCCTCACATGAACCGAAATAAATTAAAGAAAAACGAAAATGGGGTTGTGGGGGCTTGAACCCACAACCCCTCGGCCAACACAAGAGGGATTTTTAGTAGAAAAGTAAACCTTCAATGTAAATATGGTGATTTGACTTAGAGTTAAAATGTCATGACTATTATTATAAAATCTATTAATAATGTAAATGACATTCAATTGATTCAAGACTTGGGATTCCTTGCCCAAACTTCCGTTTGATACATAAGTCATACGTGAACAAATCATCCAAGAATAATGCCACCTATTTAGATCAAATTCAAGATCTTGGCATAATTACAAGATACATAAGTCTTGTACTACATAATCTTAGGAATGTAAGAATTACTTAATGAACTACGAATGAAGCCTCATGGCTTGTGTGTATAGACTCATAAGTCTAACATACGTTCAAAAGTAAGTGAACCTAAGATATATGAAATGAAATGATGAACCCTAGAAGGGTTAAGTATGAGTGTAAATACACTAAATGGCCAAGTGCATTGGCATATGATGAGATGAATAATGAAATGATGAGATGAACAATGAAATGATGAAATGAACAATGAAGTAATGAAACCCTAGGAGGGTTAAGTAAGGGTGTGAAACACACCAAATGGCCAAGTGCATTGGCATATGATGAAATGAACATCCACTTAATAAGAGGTGAATAACTATGAAAAGCAAAGGTGCTAATGATGATGAATGTGGTGACAACATGATATGAGGCTAATGTAAATGATGAGAGCAATCTCAAATGAGACTAAGTAAAATGTTACCAATACGTACTCACCTATGAGAGTGTAAGATAATGAAGAGACCAGTCTCTACGAACACTCTAATGAGAGTATTGAGCTTAACACACTCAATACGAATGATGAGATGAGAAATCATCTAATGAGCTATGATGTCCTCATACTAGAAGCCAGCTTCCATGACGTATGAGATGAATGTAATGGAACTTTATACTGAGCACCGATAGACTAGCTATGAGCGGTGATGCCTTCTTTCGGGAAGGGCGGAGGTTCACGTAACTCTCATGAGATGAGACTGTCCGGCTTGCCGGGTATGGGTCTTCTTATATCTCCTAGTCTTCGAACCTATACTGCCAATATAGGGATCTGGCGGGGTTAAATTCCCATGTACGCTAGCATGTTTTGGGTCACTTTGGCCGGTGATTCCACCTCTTTTCGGTGTGGGGGAGACACTGGATTTCATGATGCTCACATGATCTATGTCGGTTAAAGTTAAAGTTCCCAATGAATGAATGAGGCCAGCCTCAAATGATGCACATAATGAAATGAATGAATACCAAAGGTGTTAGGATAGGATAATCAAAAGGTGAGTTAGATTCAAGTAATGACATTAGGTCATTCTTGGTCATTGCACAACGAACCTAATGAAAGTCTTAAACTACATCCTAGGTATAACCGGTGGTTACATTGGACTATGAACGAAATGAAATGAAGTACGTATGAATGAACGAAGCAGACTCTGTGTTTGCTAATGAAGACTCCCTAGTTGAGGTCCCATATGTTGAGCCCTCATTTTGGGAAGTCTTAATGTCAAGTCCATGATTCCAAGGTCTCATGGCATATGAATGAACGATATGAAAGATGTTATGTGCTATATGCAATATGATATGTGATATGTGTAAGATGTTATGTGATGTGTGCAATATGATAAGTATGATGATGCATGTTACTCTCATGGCATGACTTTCCTAATCCATATTTGGAAAGCTCATTGACTTTCCTATTCCAAATTTGGAAAGCTCACTGACTTTCCTAATCCAAATTTGGAAAGATCATTTACTTTCCTAATCCAAATTAGGAAACTTTCCTAATCTCAATTTGGCAAGTCCACTGACTTGACTTCCAAAAATCATGTTGTTAGGAAAGAGCTATTCTTTCTCATGCATGTCCTTGGTGTGTGCTTGCATATACCCATACTTAGTACAAGTGTGTACTAACCCTATACAAACTCTACTATTTTAGGTGCAGGCACAGGTGGACGGTAGAGCTACAGGATCATCGCTGCAGTTATCCGGACGTCCAGCATTCATCCGGTTTTTGGTAGGTCCTCATGCTTTCGAGGATGGTACTGTTTATGTTCTAGCTTAGTTTAGGAGTTGAGCTAGTGGAGCATGTTCCACTAGCGTTTCTTTCTTATTTTATTCAGACTATGTATGGATGCCATTTTGGCAATTATACGATTATGTTATTGAACTATTTCTTTCATTTGATTATCTCTTAATGTTTAGATGGTTGATGTTGAACGAATTACGAACGTATTAAAAAAGTTTAGTAGTAATGTTTAGGAACGAAAAGTTTCAAATTTTCCGCTAAAATTAACCTATGTAAAGTAAGAATGACGTAAGTAGGCTTGTCTGCGACCTCTGAGAGGTCAACGACGCCGGTCTCGTCTGGTGTCTAGATTCCAGTCGTGACAGTATGAATACATATGCAAGTAAAACTTTTAGAAACATTCTGAAAAGGACATTTGGTTTATAAGCATGCAAAGTTACTAAAAAATCTTTATGCACATTCCATGAATATAAACAAGTCCATAACATAGAAACAATAAGACATTTTCATATTACATGTTCATGAGCAAAATCATATTAAATCTATAAGTAACATTTCATGAATACATTAAAAGACCTTACCCATAATCCAAATTCAATTTAACTAGTGCAATGTCTATGTGAAGCCCCATAACCCCACATAAGCTAATCTAACTATCAAAGAGACCATAAACATTGCGTTTACATCATATAACATCATAACAAGTATTTAATCTCATAAATGGTAATCTAGAACAACAACATGTATATCAAATGAACGCAACATCATATGAGACAAACATTACATAGAATCAACATTTTGCATTTCGTTCATAACATGTGTGTCCACATGTGCAATGCATAGGCATAGTCCCATTCCCTTACCTACACTAGTGCACCTCTCAAGTCATCCTAGTTGTTATGCATCTTTTTACTTTCATGCATTCATTTAACTTTCGGGAAACTTTGCCATAACCTACAACAGACCATGTGAGCTAAAAATGGAATCTGATGCAACCCCTCACACCGAAAAGAGGGCATCCTACTTGCAAAGGTAGGACATATACATCATAATAGCGTCTATGTGGATCCACTAGCTATGTTTTCCTATGGGTTACATAGTTAAGGAACTAGGAGACTGTTACTAGAAACTCTCTTTACGCTAATTCGCATTGTAGTTTCAATCCTATGATACACTGGTGAACCTACCTTCCATATCTAAAGGGACACCTCTCATTGTCAATTTCACTCGGTGCGAAGCTACATATTACCTTTTTGATGTATCATAGAGTCTTTCTTAACATTAGTATATATGATAAGTCTTAGGAGACTAACCCCTTGTATAACATGATAATAGCTCTTAGGTTCTAGAATGAGAACTTCATTTCATCACAACCCAACATTAAGTGAGAACATTACATCATAATCATAGTAATAAGATGCATATAGGAATCACCTTAAATCCCTCATACTAACTGTCACGATGAGGGCGCACCCCCTAGACGTAACGGGCGTCGTCGTCCTCGGATAGGACTAAGACTAGCCTCTTAACATTCTTCATTACATATCATAGGCTAAAATGCAAAAGAATTAAAGTCATATATATCTATATAGTGAGGTTTACATAGAGCTCTCACATACTACTTATGAAGTTTACATAGACTCCTCACATAAGAAGCTTACATAGGCTTCTACTTTTAGATAGCATAATTGATACATAAGAATTAGTCTAATACTTCGTATCATATTGAACCATATAAACGATTAAAATCCTTGTACATAGCCAATACAAAGTCAACATGCCAATATAGGCTTACATCAATATCCAAATGAAAGAGGAATGAACAATGTGTTTATGACAATACAACATTAAAAGCTAGAATGTGGGACAAGGTAACTTCTTCGAACATAGGACCTACAAATACTTGGGAATAGGAACCAAGTCTTCTTTAATCGGCCTTCTAAGAACTCAACGACCAGAACCTTCATAATTGTAGAAACATAGAAATATGGGTCAGTACACCCCTTGTAATAAGTATGAAAACATATGCACATAAACACATTTGAAGACATGCTTGAAAAAGGACCATTTCTTTAGAAAACATATCAAGTCATTTGTAAAGTCTTTAATGCACATATAAGAGAGCATATATAAGATAAGGACCACAAAAACATAAAACATGTTCATAACCAAAGACAACATCAACATAAAGTCATATCATTATTTCTTATTCAATAGTTCTTATCAACATAGTATAAAAAACCCTTACCAACAATCCAATCCCAATCCTACAAGTGCAATGCTCATGTGAAGCCCCATATAACCCCACATAATCAAGTAAACAGGATAGGAGATCATAAGTAATGCTTTGTTTCATACCACATATTCTCATAGGTAGTCATCACTGTATATATAGCAATTTAGACCAATAGCATATTCATTAACATAGTCAACATCATATAAGAGTGTCATCATATAAAGCCAACATTTCATAATACATGATATCATAATACATAAGACCATCTCCTAGGACTCCTTTTAGAGTTAACTTTTGCAATGTCTAGGTAGAGTCCCATACACCTACCTATCTTAAGTATACCCCTCAAGTCATCCTAGTCAATGTTTTATTTCAAACAATTATCAGAAATCAAGTGTTTTCTTTCGAACATCAACAACTTAGAAAATAAGAACAACCCACACCTTAATTTATCAACTCTCTCAAAGTTAAATGGGTAGAATAGGAATTAGAGATTACTCTTTCAAGACAAACCCATATCAATTCAATAGGTACAATCATCAATCGAAAGCTTTTGTTCTAAAACTTCTTTCTCAAGCAAGCCAAAAACTCTATACTAGAATTGCATTTGCATCTAAAATTCATAGGTTATAACACAACTAACAATTAAACCCACTTAAGTTAAGCATTAAAACTAGTAGATAACAATACCCATAAGCAAATCAAGCCAATAATCACATGATCACACCCCAAGAATTAGGGTTTTATCTAAACATCATAAAAAGATGATAAATATTACCAACTTTATTGGTCATCAGCTGGATATAGTCTTCAAGCTCATACAACGTTCTAAAATCATCAATTTCTAAAGACCCATTTACAATCCTCGAAATTACAATGAAAACTAGAACAATTTTAAAGAAAAGTTTGAAATTAAGCTTTGAAATAAGCACTATCTGGGAACTCCCTCAAATTCTTTTAAAAATCTGATTGATAATCGCCTGCGTTTTTGCCTGAAATTCCACTCAGCAGTATAAGTCATGCCTCACCGAGTTGGTAAGAGATTCGCCTTCTGTTCTCCTCCATCGCCACGTGACATTAATCTCCAGCATTTCAATTCCTGTAACTTTGGGAGATCCAAATTGCTATTGCAAAACGAATCAGTGATCCGTCTATTGCCTAATTTTGTTACCAACTTAGCTTTATTTTTAGGGTTGGCATGCTGGAACATTAGGCGGGCTGAAGAGCCACGTGGCGGTTCACCGAGTGATCTTGGAAATCACCAAGAACTCTTTTCCTTCACTTCTTCGGCTTCTTAGTTCCTTTTTAGTCTGGTAGTGTCCTTTCCTTGCTCCTTTGCCTATAATGCTGCGAATCAAAACTTTAACATCAATTTAGAGTATAATTTATTCATTTAAGGACACTTATACTATCAAAACAAAGCCCAAATGATTCTAAATCTTGGACTCATTAACACCCCCAACTTTAACATTTCTTTGTCCTCAAGTAAAACTCAAGATCAATCAGTTCAACAGGGACATTTACAAACAGTGTTGCATAAGAATCAACATAAATTCACACAATAAGATTCAAATTACTCGTGCAATGGTTAATTGTGCACACCATGTTTCAAATTGTGACTAAATATCATCAATTTCACTCAAGCTCACAAGGCATGCTTACTCAAATGCCCTCACAAAAAGATGATTCCATATTCACACAAAATACTCGGCAAGTTAATATCCCGGAATCACATGAACGCATGCATGGCTTCACCCATAGGCATGCCCTTATTTTCCAATTAACATTCATTTCAGCTCACTTAAGATAACAAAAGTCTTTTCAAGGCTTGTAATGGGGCAGACTGTGAAGGTATTTTCATTTAGGCTTTAGTGGTTTCTACCATGAAGTGTGTCTTGAAAATCATTTTCTCCTTTTCTTTAACATTCAAACATGTTCATAATTCACCCTATTATTTCACAACTTCTTCTCTCTTTCAATCTATTTTTTTTCTTTCTTATTTTTATATTTTTACATGGAGTGGTTCCATCTTTTTCAAAGTAATCAACTCAAAGGGGTGATTTTTCAATGTGTTGACTCCCCTTCTTCTTCACCACACCCAAACATAGGCTTTTGGCCTAAGTCGACTGTTCTCACAAACCAAAGCTTCATGAAGGTTATAGGTGATGGGTCAAAGAGGTCAAAGTTGATCAAGTTTCATCCAAGAAAACGATAAGCTCAATAGGTTGCAAACAAGGTTCACACATCCCATAAGGTTGGCCACAAAGAGGTATATTGTCAAATTGGCTCACTCTTACAAATTCTTGCCTAAGATTATTTCAATTGATCACTTCACTGAATCAATAATACCAATAGGAAAAGTTCTAGGTTTCATCAAGCAGAATGGTCAAGACAACATCACCACACAAGGCATTGGTATAATTATCAAACAAGAATCCACAGTTTCTAGCTAGTGTTCAATGTTCATCACAAGAGACTCATCCGACAATAGGCTAGTCACAACAAGATGCTAAATTTTACATATTGCCTATGTAACTTAGTGTCCTCATCGTAGTTGCACATTCGTGTTGTTCGATTAAGAGCACTATTAAAGTCATTGGTAGTACCCACAACTGACACTCAAACTTTTACATGAACATACACACAATCACACATGCAAGTGGTGGAAATTTTTTGAAATTTGGCTCAAAAACCATTTTCTATTAAAACAATGGGCCACAACATAATTCAACAACCAAGATGTATATAAAAACCAATAAGCTTTAATATTCACATTAGAAAAAGACAATATTCGCAAAATTGAAGGGTTTAAATCATAAATTGACTCCCCACAGATTAGTATAACATCCTTAATTGAAATAAGGGCTATAAGAGTCAAGGCCAAAAGTCAAGTGCCAAGGAAAAGGGGTCAAGCCAAAGCCAAAGGCCAAGGCTGCCCCAAACATGGAGCACATTACCCAACTTCACAGACCACCACAGCTAGTGGTCTTTACCATGGCTCGTGAGAGACTTCGTGGAGTTTACATGGCAATTGAGGAGTAGAAACAAGGTGGCCTACCTACATCCACAAGTTCCACGAAAGGGACCCAGGTCATTGGTCTTTACCACGAATCGTGGAGCCCCTCGTGAATACGCCTTGGGAATGTGAGCTTAAGCTACCAAGTAGATTAGCTACTACCTGAATGTCCAAGAGAGAGACCACGACCAGTGGTCTTGACCACGGCTCTTGGAGCCCTTCATGAATATACCTGTCATGACCCACACCTATACCCTAGAAGTTAGGGAATTTTTAGGTCGCAACCGGTGTACTTGACCTCTCAGAGGTCTTGTACAAGCCCTTTCGCATCATTCATCGCATATACATACATGAAAAGTAGTGCGGAATTAAAACTTTTCACAAAACATTCTAATAGTCTTTAAAAATATCTTTCCTATAAAATCAAAGGAAATACTAAGTCTCATATCATCAAATCTTAGATTCATGAATACTTGGGACACAGCCCATACGATTGAAATATAGTACCATATGTCTATTACAATGCTCAATAAAAGAAACTCTGAAGACATGTATGCCCTCAAGTCAAATGAGGACATACTTCAAACTTGCTTGAACGATCCTATTTTCCAAGCTTCGCTTCCAATAGCACCTTCACCTATGAATCACTTTAGAGATAGATAAAGATATGGAATTAGTACAAACACATGTACTAAGTATGGCTTAATGCATAAAAATCATGAGAACGGACATTTAATGGAAATATGCTCTTTTTGATTAAAACCTCATAGTATAAGCATAAAAACAACATTTAACACCTTATAAACACATAAGATAACACATAAGCATTTAACCATATTTTTGGGAACATTACAGTGAACTCACAAATGTTACAGTTAACTACCTTAATGTTACAGTGAATTACCTTAAGCTTTACAGTGAATCCAATTAAGCATGCAACCTTCTCACTAAGAGCTATTTTAAGACTCACTTAAGTAAGACAAAGAGAGACCGCCCATACACCCTCTCTAAGCATACCTGAATGATCCTTGGGACTACCTATAATGAGATACATATACTTACAACACAACAAAACACATAACATATATGATATGACATTCACCTCACTAAGGTTATCAAAAGACTTACTTAAGTACTTCTAGAAGAGAACGCCCATACACCCTCTTCAAGATTACCTAAATAATCCTTAAGACTTCCTAAAATTAGATCATGCCTACTTTATAAATCGACATTCCTAACTAGAGTCATTCTCAAGAACTCCATAGGTAATACATGAAGAGATCATCTTTTATGCCCCCTTTACACTTTAACTAGGAAATCCTTAGAGTTACCCTAGATTAGGTACTCATTCTTTTACATGCTTTCTAAGAAAAGTCATTACTTCATGAGTTAATTAAGAGTCATTCATAACATAAAGGACATTCAAGTAATGGTCTTGGAGAAGACCTAGGGACTCATAACTTACATCTTTAAAGCCTAAAGGTGCAATGTCTAGGTAGCGTCCCATCCCACCACCTAAACATGATAGACTTCTTAAACACTAGTAGGTATACCATATGATGAGAATATACAATAACCGACATAGACTACGATAAAACATGGAATTCGGAGTTATAACCTACTCCGATGGAGGGTGTTCTACTTGCCAATGATAGAACTTGGACACATCCCATGTAGGCACATGGTTAAGAAATACGATGGGTTTCTTTTTTCTCTAATGTCATCTTATATAGATCAACTTCCCATACCATACTCACTCGGTTCTAGCCTTTGTTCTCATATAGTATTCACATAAAGGATCACATAAAGGGGTTCCATATCTAGTTCATAACCCAATCACCTTCACCCTACCAAAGAGGTTCCCAGGGGCTGACTTACAATGGCAAAGAGGATAGCTTGACTTTCCTAAGAATGATTTCATGCCGTTTCAGCCAACCATTCCTAAGTCCATCACTCACACAAGAAGGATACCATTACGGCTTTCGACTTCAAGCTTGTCTTAACCTTCTTTCTCAAATGTTCCACATAAGTTGACCTTCTCACTATGTTCAAGGCCACGTACCATTCATTCATACAATACTAAGTGGCTTTAGTATCCTAAGTCAAGACATCTCATATATTCATTCCATAGGTATCAATCAAGGGACACAAGTCTACCAAACAAGAAACATACATACTTCACTTTGCCACATATAGCATATATCATATCATATTCAAGAAGCAGATGGCATAGTCTAACATGA
This sequence comes from Solanum lycopersicoides, assembly GCA_022817965.1. Lineage (NCBI taxonomy): Eukaryota > Viridiplantae > Streptophyta > Magnoliopsida > Solanales > Solanaceae > Solanum > Solanum lycopersicoides. Next base: position 68,327,243 of record CM040626.1, read on the forward strand.
TCTCCTAACAACATCAATAGAAGAACACATACTTCCACAATATTAACATGTAGGTAAATATGATCATGCATCACATAATCAACTGCACAAATCATCATAATGCTTCAACTAGTTTTGCCGACAAGGCCATGATCATCACAATATATAAAGTAACGCCGACAAGGCCACATCATTCACAATTATAACACATAACACCTCCACCATAAGTGGACCATACCAATCACAACATAATTCAATACCTACATTACATAAGATAAAGAGAATTAGGGCAGCGTACCACCAATCCATTCTCACCACTATAATCCATAGCTAAATCATCCAATACGATACCAAAAGGCCCTTACTCATGGCCATGATCATCAATTCAATACAAAAAATCACAATACTCAATGAATATAGATCAATTCATATATATTTATCAATCTAAGACAACATATACATCAATCCAATATAAATCTTACATCATTCAAAAGCCCATAGAAAACTACACTAGAATTCATAAGCATTAAGACAAGATCATCACATCCATAATATATTCAAAATAAGGATTTCATGATTTACATGTGTCCATAGGAATTTTTGTGTAAAATTATTTAATTAACACTAATTCAATCATAAATCATTGATGTAAAATGTTTTATGCGAAGACCCATGGCTAGAATTCAATTTAGAAGATTTCATGGTTTGGATCATATTTGAAATTCATTGGAATTGACTCCTTGAAGAAAGAGATTTCAAGGATGAAAAACCATACCTTAATTGTGTTGAAAATCCCCCAAGATTGATGGAGAAAAACTTGGAAAATCTATCTTCTTCGTTGGAGCTTCAAAACTTCATCAATGGAGGTTTTTTTGGATAAAAACAATGGAGAGGTTTTGTTTTGGACTTGAGGGTTATGATTTGAAGGGTTATTGGGTTTTAAATAGGTCTAATAACCTCCAATAACTAGCCCCTAAAATACCCAAAGTGCCCTTGAACTTATAGGACCTTTTAACCAACTCAAACTCAACTTAAATTTCCAGAATTATTGTCAGGAAACAAGTCCGCGGCGGAGCTGTTCCCGCATGATTTTAATGAAAATAACTTCCGGGGAAGTTGAGTCTTCATTGTGTCCACGACGCAGACCTATTTCACCAAGGAACAAAATTTGCTGCCCTGGGCAACTTGTTGGCCCAAGTTTGGGTCCTCCTCAAAGACCCTTTAGTTGGTCCTTGCGGAGTTTTGCCCAGACGTTTCCACCTCAATACTCGTGTATACATGTTATGAACCTCTCACATCAATTTGAACTCAAATCAACACATAAAATTTGACGAAACACGTTAAGACACTCAAGCACGTTTTGAGGCTAAACCTTTCGAACATCATGGATGTTCTTGGACGTTTGACCTCGAAACTTCATGAAACTTGACACACTGACTATAAACACTATTATTACTCATATAAGGACCTCATAAGATCATAACACACACATACAAGTACATAAACACACATGAAGCATATAGGTGACTAGTCATCGCACGTCTCGGTCGTCCCTTGACGTTTGACTTCCAATTCACCTAAATATTTAGACACTGCCTCATTACAACATTATAAACCTTTTTAGGAATTTATACCCTCATGAAAACCATGTTAGGCTCTAGATTCACCTAAGTCGTTTTAGAGGTGTTACAATACCTTGATCATGTGAAGCATAAGGCACCAAGTGCCTAGATGTTGCCTCAAGGACCACAAGTGAGACCACGGCTCGTGGTCATGACCACAACTCGTGAGGCCCCTCGTGGAACCTAGGCGTGGTCACATAATAAGGGGTAACCAAGTCTTTTCCTTTTTAAGTCCTAGTAAAGTGAGTCATTTGGGTAAGTTTGAGGTCACTGTATAAGTTGTTTTTAAGTCAAAATTCCCTAAAATAAGTCATTCTTCACAAACACCTAAATCAAACTCAAAAGTTCATCTTCCTCATACTATTTCTCTCACAAAAACTCAAAGAAGAAGAAGAGTAGAATTGGAGCTAGGGTTTGAAGAAATCAAGGATTCTTCCTCAAATTCCTCGGAGACTCTTTACCAAGGTATGGTGGCTTTTCATCTATGGTAGCTTGCACCCATAGTTTCCATTCAAAACTAGATTTCAAAGCTTTCAGTTTCCCCAAAAATATAGGGTTTCACTCTAAGTCATGGGTTCCTTTCTAAAACATTCTCGTTGGTTGATTTATGATGGATTATGAATGAATTGATGATTTACTATTGATTTATGATGAAATCTCCCCAAGAACCCATGAATGCCCTATATTACTAAATTGTGATTTCATGTGAGGGTTTGTTGATTATAGAAGATGTGAATTGATTATGTCTATATTGATTGAGTATATTGAATATGATGTTCTCCATATCTAATGTAGAAATTCCAGATGTTTGGGTTGATTGTGATTCATGGTTCTCGAAGGAAAATTATTAGAATTATACATGTTTATGTGAATTGTTTATGAGATTATAATTCACTTAGAGAGTGAAGATTCTATGACTATGATGTATTTGTGGTATTGTTGAAAGATCATTATCCCGATACCCTTACACTTGACTATGAATGAAATCTCTCTGACAATGATAATATTGTTGTATTAATTGAAAGGATATTCTTATGAACACACTATGAACATGATGTGAAATGTTTACTAATATATTAATGATTCTAAGTTTCAAAGGCTATTCTCAGCTGTTGAATCTATGAGCTGTCATGATACCATGTCGCTTTGAGTGATAGGGAATTCTTTCATAAACATGAACCTAAGTTATGACTTAACATGAATTTAATGGGAATTATACTTATCACTAGTAGATATGAATATGAGATTAAAGCTTTTACGCCAGTTAGTCCGTCTTTACAAATGGTTTCCTTTTATGCCACTTAGTCCGAATTCCCAAAATAGTTATCTCATGAGATGGAAACCTTTTACCTCAGTTAGTCTGGGTTTCTAGAAGAAATCTCCCTATCTCGTAATATATGCCCAGATAAGTCTTTATATATTATATACACCTAAGCTAAAAAACTAGTTCTAACTTATGCAAGAAGGACACCTCTTTTCGGTGTGGGGTAGTACACTGGATTCGATGTTGATCACATGGTATATGTCGATTAAGGATATTTCCCTACACAAAAATAATATGAAATATGACAAGAACATGAACATGAACTATACTTATGACTTCTGAATGACCTCTACCTAGTGTGAGTGGGGGTATGAGACTTCATTCATGCATTGCACTAGTAGGCTCCGAAAGAGGTTATGGTATGGTTTTCTTATGCTATGAATGTATATGAATTTATGTATGTATGATATGGATTGTTGCTAAGAGTGGATTTCCTTGTTACAAGTTAACAAACATGAACGTTTCCTTGTCTATATGTATTTGTATATGGATGAGGTCAAGGTATCATATGCATGATTATGCTGGCCGTAAAATGGTACTTAGTATTAAATAGGATTATGGGATCTTATATGTACATTGCACAAGTATAGTTTAGGCTTTCTTATGAAATGGTTTGACTTATGTGTTTATACTGATGTGCATGATGAATCTTGAAGTTTATAAAGTGTATGGTTACAACTAAAATTTCCTTTTTTTGCATGTTTTAACGATTTCTATGCATGGCTTCCATACTTGGTGCAATTTTGTATAATCCCATATTTTCTACATTTTTGTATAAGTGTAGGGACCGAGTGTTGACGTTTGTTTCTCCTATTGTCAAAGCTTGGATTAATTCTCTCTACACTTTTAGTGAGTCCTCATTGTTCGATGATGAGGGTTGTTCATTTCTAGTTTCTTCTTACATTCTCTTTTGAGACTATGTTATAAAGGGTTGTGACCTTATTGATGCTCGATTGTATTATATGGTTATTGAGACAATTTCTAGACTTCTATTTGACTTTATGAAAAGACTTAAATTGTAAAATGTTTTAATTCTGCATCATTTTATTTGTCTTATGTCATGAAATGATAAATGTTTTTATGAGACCCCTTTGTGGTCGAGTACACTGTGTTACATCTAGGAGGTACCCTTGGGTCGTGTCTGGAAAGGTCATCTTTCTAGGCTAACACTGCGTGAAGTCTGCATGTTTGTTGCTCTATTTGTTTGGGCACCAGTGCCGGTGTCTCAGCATCCTAGGCTCATCTAGAGCTCACCATCAAAGTATCTCTAAGAGTAGCCTATCTAGGTGTCTCATCAATTGCACCATTTAATTTATCTAGGTCCTCATAAACAAATTCATCTTGACCACCAAGATGCACCTCATCTGTCTCATCTACAGTATCATCAAGTCTCACCTCATCTAGGTCGTAATAGCCGAAGGCAGATCTGAACGGGCTGGAGATTCTGAGCAGGGGGTATCTGTTATGTCCACGGTACGAGAGAGCATGGAGAGGTCACTGGACTTCAGCTTTTCCACATCATTTCGGAGTCCTGCAAGATCGACCTTCAAGGTCGTCACCTAAGTATCAACTCCCATACTCTCCCAAATAACTCAACTCTCGTCGTAAGGGCATCAATCAAAGCTCTAAGAGGATTCAAAGAAGAAACAATAGATCTCTCGATCATCCCAGTCACCTTGGCCTTTAGCCAGAATGCACGTGTATCAGTAGATTAGGCCAAATGCCCTATCTTAAGCTAGATGTACTTTAAGGCCCAATTTCCAGAGTAGACATGCTTGCCTCTATAAGTATCGTATCAATGTCAAGCTCTAGAGATGTGTCCACCAGAGCTTCCCTCCTCTTGTCACCCTCTTCTCTCATAAACCCGGCCTCTATATGTAGGATGTTGAAAGTATATATGGATGTGACCTCGACATCCCTCTTCTTGTCTCGTGGTACTTGAGCTCGTCAACACAACTTAGTGATAAACACCGAAAAGGGAAGATATGTTTGGCGCTGTTTGGCCCTCATGGACATCTCCTGCACAATGATCGATCCCAAATTAAGAAGCTTCCTAGAAAAGATACTACCAAGGAAGGCCACCTTTGGGTGGCGGAGGATATACTCATTCTGCAACCGCTATATCGTGATGCTAATAAATCTAAACCAATATGTAGCTGCGACATTTCGGTACTTAGTTTCTATCAATGCCTCTAGCCTTAATCTACCTCGAGATAGTGTGAGATATAAGGGGGGTCAACCAACCATTTAACACATCTAGAGTATTTGTCGTTATCATGCTCTGTTATTCATGTACAAAGTTTGAGTCATGATCGAATACAACATTTGTATCATCACTATTGCATTTCACCTTCTTTCCTCGGACCATCACAATGTCTATCGACTTGAATGAACTAGCCTTGTTCTCACCCCAAGGCACAAAGTCAATATACATCGAGTAGAACTTCTGAAACCAAGTAGGAATGTATGGGCCTCGGGGCTTGGTGAACACCTCGAATCTATGGTGTCACATCCGGGGAGCACCCCCTAGAAGTAACATGGCGTACTTGACCTCTCGGAGGTCTTATACAAGCCCATAGTTATCATTCATTGCATTGACATAGTAAATTTAGTGGAAAATTTACAACTTTTCATAGCACATCATATGCTAGAAACTTTACTTCATATATATAAAAAAAATATCATATTACATACTTAGACCTTAAGTCTCTGTGCTATCTTAGACTCAACAACATTAGAGTACATTAGGGACACGGCCCTTAAGACATAAAATATAACTGTACAATTTATAAGAACTTCACAGTGAAGACATAACATAGGAATCCTTGGACTTAAGGATTCCTTTCCTTGAGCATGGGAATCACATATCAAGCTCCTAAATCACATATACATCTTCTAAGCATCCATAACCTACACTTTGTGTAAAAATTAGAAAAGAATGGGATTAGTACAAGAATGCACTAAGTATGACAACCATGCAAAAACATGCATTTAAAAGGGACATTTTCTTGAAATCATATTTCATGCCTTTTTGAGTAAATCTCCATAAAACCCTTATACAATAGCATTTATATCATTCACATACTCCATAGAAACATAATCAAAGGCCAAACATCATAGAAAATCACATATAGAATTTAAGCCATAATTGAGGTCACTTTACAGTGAACTCTTTTACCTTAACAGTGAGCTATCTTTCCTTGTATTTATTAACCTCCCAAATAACCCTCTTGTGATACTTGGTACAATTCATCACATTAAGGCCAAAAGGGAGCATACATACACTTACACAAGCCAACATATATCACAATAGAAGTATAGCCCATTACAAGATACATTCAAGTCTAGGATATAGGACATTACAGTAAGCTACATCAACTTACTCATACTTTTACTTCTTCTCATATTCATCATTATAAGACCTTGTTCATGACCCCAATTTAGTCTACTAGTACAATGTACATGTGAAGCCCCATAACCCCACACATACTTAGTAAACTCTTCATGAGACCACAAACCTTAACATACAATTCACACATACTCATAACAAGTAAAGACAACTTCATTCATGTCAATACAAGACGTTCATCATATAGTCATTTAGACCAACATAGTGCATATAAGGATAAGATCACATCATATAGATTCATACCATCCACATCTTCATAACAAGTAGACAATTACTACCATGTCATGCATAAGGATATAAACCTAATCATACGCATTAGGTCACCTTCCTTGTTCTTTACTTTCATTGTCCATTTTACTTTAGGGAAATTATAGCCTTAACCGACACTAAGACCATGGGTGCTAAACATGGAATTTGGTGTTGTAGAGCCTTACACCAATGGAAGGTGTTCCTACCTAGCCAAGGTAGAAAATTAACATATATCCTAGCATCCTAAGTGAATTCACTTTGCTAGATCCTATGTTGTAAGCATAGTTTATGGAACTAAGAGATAGGTAGTTCCCTCTACATGCCATTGGGCAATTGGGGCCTCGTCTCATGAGAAAACATGGTTGAACCTTCCTCAAAGGGAAGTCACCACCTCATGTAGGTCCATAGGTAAGTATTCCTCAAAGGGAAGTCAACACTCTGTAAGGTACAAATGGTGAATCTTCCTCCAAGGGAAGTCAACACCTCTCAATGTCAAGTTTACTCGGTGCTAAGCTAATTTCCCTTTATTGAAAAGCCTTTAATTACATTTTTCATAAAACATAGGCTTAAGATATTCATTCTTTATATGTTTATAGCATATTCAAGCACTTATCTAGTTTAGAGTAATCTTGGGCACCCCTTTCAAGGACCCTCTATTTACTAGATCATCGTTCATGTGTGTGTGCACATATATGTGAGCAAACCTTTCACATAACACATAAATATCTCACATGTCCATATATCAATGCATAAGTCTATAGGTATAACTATACGATCAATCCTTTCATATAACACACTAAGACTCTATGAACATTCATACTTCATCATACACATAAGCTTAACATGCATAGTAATAGACACTAGTGAATATGAGAACTACCTTTTTATTTAGACACCATGAACCTTTACTGCTTTTAAGCATGCCTGAAGTGTGAGTGTGTGTGTACATTGATCAACATGATCAAATAATGGCCATCAACAACACCTTGAGGCATCCACCCTCTTAGACCACATTACACTTTCAAGTATAGACCACACAACACAATTTATCATAGGAGACAAGGCATTCTTCATATTCTACTTTAAGGCTCCTAATATTTGTTATTCATGCATTCACATAGGGGTACATGGATAGGGGTCATCAATATTTAACACTTCATTAATGGAAGAACCTACACATGATATTACATAACCCTTTACATGCTCATAACAATAGTCACATAACCTAGATTCACAACTCAAGTAGAAGACTAGGCACAAGTTACACATAAAGTGATCATCATAACCACTCATTCATATAATCATCAATTTGCCTTCAAGGCCATGGTCAACACATATAATGACATAAGGTAAACACTGCCACCATAAGTAGACCATACCACACAATGCCATACAAGGCTTCATCGATTAACAATACTATAGGAAGTAGAGAAATAGAAGAGTAGAGCAATTCTTACCAATCCTTTAGCTTTTGATCATCATTGGCCATTACTAATCTTTCACCAATAATTCAAGTATATGTCAGTATCTTAAGTACCATAATCATACATGAATTCAAGTATAAGCTACTACAAGGTCATGCTACAACTAGTACAACACATTAACATACTAGAAGGTAGAAGAACATAAACCATTACCAAATTTTACTTGCATGAATCATAAATCATATTTCATTAATCTTATGAACCTAGGGCAGTGGTTAGATATAACTTAGCATATCGAAATCATGCTTAAATCCCTACAAGATCATGATACCAACATAGGCATTAAACTATCAATTCAATAGTGAGTAGAGAGAGTAGGCTATCTTACCAATTTCTTAAAGTATTGTTCATCAATCATATCTTACCAATAAAATACATGCTAGGCAGTATCTCAATAAATATTTACTATAAAGGAATCATGCTTTATCTAACCACAATTCGAGATTACATCACATACATAGTACTACCAATCGATAAACTAGAAGGACTTAGATCAACTCATATCAATCCTTATTCACCTTGATCATACATGATTTATAACTACAATTTAATCATAATATCAACATTAAACATTAGCTATAAGTATCTTCACCTAATCGAGTTCAATATTTAATCATTAAAAGGCCATGTTACAGTGAATTCTTAGGATTCTAAACTAGGCATGTTCAATCCTTCATACATTGATCCACACGGATCCTTCATCATCAATTCATAATCAATTCACGTAAATAACACTAGGTATAAGCAATTCAACGTAAGAGAATCACAAATTAAACAAGCCATGATCACAAAGCCCATGCAAGGACTAAATCGATTTAGGGGAGGAACATGGGTTCATCATGCAATTGAATTAAAATCACATTCAAACCGATACATTAAAATCAATTAATCATGATTTAATCATTAAAAATATTTTTAGAAAGAACCTATGGCTAGATTGAAGAAGAAGAAATTTGATCATAAAATCTCTTTTGAGACTTTGAGATTAACTCTCTAGATGGAAGGATAACTAGAGATGAAGGATCACCATACCTTTGTCTAGTTGAAAACCTCTAAAATTTGGTGAAGAACCCAGGAGAATCCAATCTACAAGCAGTTCTTGAGCTTCAACAACAATGGAGGTTTCTAGAGAGAGTTGGGAATGGGTTGTTCACGTGTTTGATCCCTTAAATACACCCAAAAATAGGTAAATTAATCAATTAGAGTCATTTTAGGACGTGGGGTGAATTTCTCATTCACCCCATTAAATAAAACAGTCGCATGGCAGTGTTGCAGGCCACCATCATTGGACCACCATCGACTGGCCGTTGGTCAATCGACTGGCCGTCTGTGGCTTCCGTCGATTGGACCTTGGCCTGTTTTTGGGTTGAGACTTTCCCAGGCTATGTTTCCATCGATGAGACCTCACCTACGGGCCGTTGGTCAACCAACAGGACGTCGTTTGGTTCAGTCGATTGACACTGCCAAGGCAGTGTCTTGACCAGCCTTGCGTCCTTCTTGTGGGCCTTTTTGGGGGGGGCCTTTACAAGTCGTACCTGGACGTTTCTCACGTAAATACAAACCTTAACAAGTTGTAGACCTCCCACATAAATTTCACCCAAAACTAATACTCGCAACTCATCCAAACATGCAAGGCCCCATCAAGACGCACATGAACGTCTCAAGGGCTAACTTTCGAACGTCTTGGACGTTCTTGGACGTTTGACCTCAAAACTTCACAAAACTTCATACACTGCCTAAAAGCATCATTATAACTCATTTTAAGACTTTATAAGCTCATGAAATACACATATAAGCACGCATAGACACATGAGGCATATAGGTGACTAATCGTCGAACGTCTTGGTCGTCCCTTGACGTTTGACTTCCAAGTCACCTAAACTTTACACACTGCCTCAATACAATATTATAAGTAATTTTAGGACTTTAGAACATTAAGAAAAATATGTTAGTCTCTAGACACCCTAACTCATTTTGGGGGTCTTACAATATCCCCCACTTGGGAACATTCGTCCTCGAATGACACTTAGAATATTTTTAATCACCACAAGGACTTCAATGCATCATAGAGAAGATCATCATATTCATAACATCATCACATAAAAGTTAATGCACCAAACTTACAAGGAACACAACTTCAAATCATTTTGCACTTAATGCATACAATCAAGCAAAACTTTTATTCATTCATTCTTTAATGCATCAAACACAAAGGCACGTATCATGTTCATAGGAGGATCAACCTTCTCCTAATCATAACATGGTCGTTACATTTCCTTTTATTAAGTTCTCTTCATGTAAGGTCACACATAAGGCAGATTCCAATAACACTCAAAACAAGTAGGCACTCATACTTCAATGCACAAGGACTTGAGTTAATTGAGTGAACAAGGATCTTCATTAATTAGACCTAGTGCCATGAAGATCATACTCAACCATACCATGATTAGTTGTGTCTATTGAGGAATGTACATATCCTCAACACACTTACATGTATCATTAGCTCACACCCAAGCAAATGCACAAGGTCATCTTTACTGTAACATGAGAATTTCTCAACTTCTCAAACCAAGACATGCTCAAGTTTTCTTCCTAGTGAAGTCAAAATGGTAAGTCACAACAATTAGTAAGCCATTTCAAAAAATGTCAATTTCTTACATAGTATTCACCTTCACAGTAAGCATCATTTGGGAAAAATAACACAAATCATAGGCATACACATGAACATCTCACATCCAAACATGCAAGGCCCCATCAAGACGCACATGAACGTCTCAAGGGCTAACTTTTGAACGTCTTGGACGTTCTTGGACGTTTGATCTCAAACTTCACGAAACTTCATACACTTCCTAAAAGCATCATTATAACTCATTTTAAGACTTCATAAGCTCGTGACATACACATATAAGCACGCATAGAAACATGAGGCACATAGGCGACTAATCGTCGAACGACTTGGTCGTCCCTTGACGTTTGACTTCCAAATCACCTAAAACTTTACACACTGACTTAAATACAATATTATAAGTCATTTTAGGACTTTATCACATTAAGAAAAGCATGTTAGGCTCTAGACACCCTAACTCATTTTGGGGGTCTTACATGTGGAACCTGAGAGTGTCCTACACTGTTGGATACGTGTCCACCACACCATATATGGACAATCACTTCTGGTATGGTCCTCATTCTCTCAGACTTTAACATGTAGAGATACCAGGTAAAGAGACGCAGTATTGGTGTCGTCGGGGCCACAATTTGTGTTGGAGTTGCAGCTGTAGCGGGAGGAGTTATTTGAGGTACTAGGATCCTAGAAAGATCATGCATCTCCTTGGAGTGAAGCTCTTCTCTCTGGTAATGTATTAGTTGGTCATCCTCAGACTTAGAGATGGAAGACTAGAATCCCCCTCGTTATCAAATAAAGGGAGTTTAGTCTCGTAGACTCCCTCACTACCGTAATTGTACTCTGGTCTCTCAGCCACGCGCGCCTTAAATTTGATTTTGCCTTTTCCTACCTTGATAGGGACTAAGTGTGCTTTTTCTCTAGATAAATCTTCACCCTTATCAATAACCTCTCCATGTGATCGGCTACGGGGAGGCATATCAGTAATATTGGTCCTAGACATTCCTACAATAATGTAGAAAGACATTAAAGAAATTCTAGAAAAGTGCAAAAAATAAGTTGCAGAAAAACTCTCCAGACCGTTCGGCGAGTCTGCGAGTCACTTTTGCGAGCATAGTTGGGTTTTCCGAAAGTTGTAACACAAATATTTCAAAAACTCAAATCTGGTCGGCCATGTCCAGGGCCTTTCGCATAAGGGCGATCAAGAAGGACTTTTGGTGAGTTTTCCAGTGAACTCGGCGAGCACATGCATATCGCCAGAAGTTAAAGACCACAAACTCAACAATTTGAGGAATTAAGGGCGATCTAGGGGGACTTACATGAACCGCCAAACCAATCGGCGAGCTTGACCCAGCTCGCCAAATAACCCTTTGTGCTAGTTTTCTACCCCTTTCTTAAAAATTCAACCCTGACCACATGAAAACAAAATTAAACACAAACATTATGAAATTAAAGAAAGACCCATACTACACATTCCCTCGGGGTACTCATACTTTCCCCAATTTGGCAAAAATTGTCCATTTGATGTCTTTTGCCCTTAATAATGAAATCGACTACTCTATCATTGGGAATAGTACGATATTTATCACAATGCGGGGTTACTCAGACTTCACCCTCCTATACATAACACATATTTAGCACAACCCAACAACTTAAACACAATTTTAACAATAAACGACATAGGAATTAATCATATATGAGCAATTAGGCATGAATTTAATTAATTTTTGGCATTCCAACAACTAAACAATGATAAGCAACAACAAATTACCACTAGAAATTGAGTTCAACCACATATTAAATTTGGGTTTCAAAAAAACCAACCTTTTATGCCAAAATGATATTTTGTAAAGCTAGGCGGCAAAGTGAAATCTATATTTCATCCTCGAACAAAGATTCCAAATGGTACGAGAGTAAAAATGCAAAAAGAATAAAAACAATCTAGTAGAGGTTGTGAGAGTAGGATAGTTAAAAATTAGAGAAGATGAAGGATTTTTAAATTTTATATTGTTTGGTAATTAAAACCTTTTAGTTTGCTCCCTTCAGTGATATAAGTCGAGCCCTCCGATCCACTCGGCCACGCGCCAAGTTGTATTTTGGCTCGCCGAGTTTTATAGAACTTCCAGTAATTTTGGGTCAAACGTCGGATAAAGTTAGTCTGTCCAACCTGTTCGGCGAATCGCCGACTGAGCTTTTAGCTCGCCAAGTTGCCCATTTTCAAACACTTTTAGCTTTTGAACTTGCACAATCAACACCCGTTATTCAAAAATAAAATTTAAAATATGAAAAACTTGGTTTGCCTCGGAAGAGGCACCATAATTAACGTCGTGGTACAATGGAAATACCGATTCAAGCATCATTCTTCGGGTTGGCCAAGGTATCACTTTGAAGGCCCCCTTTTGGCCTTGGGTTGAGCTACGATGAGAGCTTCCCCATTTGTTTTTCCAGCTGCTTGTTCGAGACTAAATGAGAAGTCACTGTCTTATTTAGAGTCTAAATGTCCTCCTTCATCTCTTTCAAAACCTTTTTTGAACCTTCAACCTTTTTGATAATGCGTGAGAGCATGTTTTGTGTTCAAACATCCGAGTCATGCCTTAGTTCTTTAGGATTTTTGCGCTCATGAGGTGGGACGTACCTATCCTTCTCACCCTCACTTTCCTTCTAAGCAGTTTTGCGATCACACCATTCTCTGTCATGATATCTCCATTCATCATCTATGTTCCACCTAAACTTTTATAGTTTTGATGAAAACCTCTACCTTGATTTGCAAGAAAGTTCACTTCCTCATTTAACAATGCTTCAAACTGTGCCTCATCGGGATTTACTCCACTAACACCAACAACATTCACACTCTTCATTCCACTACTGATCACATTTTTATACAATATGTACAATTGGGTCTTCATCTTTACCATGTTTTGGTATCTATTGATCCTTTTCATCTACCCTTTTGTCATTCTAAAGGTGAGAGGAGACACTGGGTGTTTTATGGGCTAAGTGGTTGAATGTTAAGGTATGTTTTAGAGCACGTATCTCAGAAGATCTTTTAGGGTTTCATTATGTTTGGGAAGGGCAAGTGCCAAGGAAAACGGAAAGCCTAAGCCAAAAAGAAAAGGATGCCCAACCATTGCAACGCACTACCTAGGGACCATGACCACTTTCACAGCCATTGTGATGACCACAAACCGAGAACGGGTCCGCAAAATTCCCTTAGACTCATCTAGGTAAGGTAAAAGAATCCTAGCCACTGCCTAAGCAACCACAGACAGCTTCACAACTCGTGGTCAAGACCACGACTCGTGAGAAAGACAGTGGTCTTTACTTAGTGCGTTGTGGTCTTTGGAAGGTAGAGTATCACACTAGTCAAGGGACCACGGGCACCTTCAAGGGTCATGGTGCCCTTGAAGGCCCGAAGAGAAGGGCATAGTTATTTGCAACAAGTTGCCTAGTCCAGGGATTGTAGGTAAAATCCCAAACGTGTAGTTAAATTATGTGTCATTTTATAAGGGTCTCATACACCTATTTATATATTTAAAAATTAATTTAACACCCTTTGAATTGACTCATAAAATAAAACCCCAAAATCCCTCTCTCAAATAATTCTCTCTAAGGTTTGAAGAAGAAGATAGGACTTGAAGATTGGGTCAAGATCAACCTCCATTGTTTAGAGTTTTCTTTAGGGCTTTTATCTATGCTATGTGAATCTTAATCATCCATCGGTTCTTCAACCCATGGAACCTCCATAGTTTCCCCCCAATTGGAAGTCACTAACCCAAAATATAGTTAGGGTTGTGCTTGCATTGTGTGTAGTGTTTTGGTGTGATTCCAATCTAGTGGATACTACCCATTATGATTGATTTAGATTTTTTATAATGTGATTATTTCTTGTGATTTCCATGGTAAACCCTAATCTAAATTGATGAATGTGATATTTGTGGTTTGATGCCATTAGAGGTCAAACTGAAGGTTGATGAGTGACCTTCTTGAATTAATGTCTTGTATAGTGATTGAATAAAGTTAGGATCATCTAATTATGAATTAAATTAGACCTAATTAAATCTGATTTATCTTTAAATGTAAATTTAAGTTTGAACCTTTATGGTCAATTGTGACTAAAATCACCTAGAAATGAAGGATATAATTAGAAAACTTAGAGTTTAGTGATAAGAAAGAGATTAAAAAGAAACCTTGACAGTAAGGGTGTGTTCAAGATAGGTAGGGTGAAGCTAATATGATTAAATATTGACGTAAAGGCTTTCAAAGTAAATACTAAAAGAGATTAGAAGTCTAATAGGTAGCAAGGTAAAGTCCTATACTCACCTATCCTACCTTACGAATGCTTGAAATATGAAGTGATAGAATCACTTCAGCATGGATTGATTGTCAAGGACATCCTTCCATGAGATATGATGGCTAAGCAAGGCTTAACAAGTAAGCCTTGGGGTTTATTCTTTGATCCTAGTGAATATTGACAATGAGATAGAGTGTCACACAAGAAAGGGCTCGGGCTCAAAGTAGAAAGGATAACAACACCTAGTTGATGTGAGGACTATCCAAGTTAAAGGGGGAACTCATAGGTAGTAGAAAGTGTGGTTTTCCCATAGTTAGGTTTCTTGGAATGGGAACATTCACATAGTTGAGTCAAGGTTCCTAGTAGAAATCTTCATATCCGATAAACGAAGACATGCTTGAGAAGCATCTCGTAGTGCTCAAAGCATTATGAACTTAGACTTACTCAATGAAGTAACTCATAGTGTTCTAGAGTGTAGATGGACATAGACTTCCTTAATATAGCATATCATATGGTCCATGTAAAGAAGTAACTTTGACATACTTTAGATAGTATCTCATAGAGTTCAAATTATAATGGAGTTAGACATACTTAAGTAAGTATTTCATAGTACCATGCTAGTAATGAACTTAGACATAATAAAAGTGGTATCTCATAGGGTTCAAATTATAAATGAATTAAGTTGTTCATAAGAGAGTGCCTAATAGTGCTCTAAATATGAAGAGAGGAACTACGTTCCAAACCAATAAGTATTAACAAAGAGGACCTAAAAGTAATATTTAGCATTATTATTATTATGGGACGCTATGATTGCATTGCACAAGTGTGACTTAGGGTTACTAAATAGAAAGAGTTGACATAGGATTGTTCCATAATTTCCTTCCTTGCTATAGTTGACTAAAGGTTAGAGATTCCTTAGTTATGTGTAACAACCCTAAAAATGGATATGATAAGTAATGCTTAATGTGTCAAGAATGCCTACGATTAGACCAAGGATCACACGGATTGATGCGCGTAGAACCAGACCTCGGAACCATTGCTACAGCCAAGCCAACTAACTTGGGGAGTTATCTGAGCTTGTAAAGGTTGTGTCCAACCATGTAGGGCTCTCGAATACGAAGATTTACTCGAAGGAGTCTTTACCGGACTTAAAAAGGGGAAATCTTAGGTTTGGAGGGTCTAGGGGTAAAATGGTCTTTTTCCTGGCTAAGGGTAGTATCGTAATTACCCTAAATATATAATTAATTATTTAATTAATAATGTGGAGGGGCAATTTGGGGAGAGAGGTCCAAAAATGGGCTCTTGAAGTGAAGTCTTGCTCCACCCAGGTTCGAACCTAGGTGGAAGCAATGAATTAAAGTGATTTTTATTTAAGTTATTAAATTAATGTAATTAATTAATAATTATTATTCATTAGCTGATTTAAAATAAAATAGAAATCAGATTTTTTATAATTAAACAAATCCTTGTTGACTAAGTCCTAAAACTAGACTCCTAAGCCTCATACAACTCCCACTCTCTCACGTTTATCTCTCAACTCTCACGCTCAATCTCTCTTCTTCTTTATCACGTATTCTCTCTGCCAAAATAAGATACAAGAACAGAAACAAGTTCTTCACACTTGAAGAACTCACACGAAATCACAAGAAAACAAACGTTAATCGCACGTTAGGCTAAGGGAGGTTGTCCGTCGAGTGGTGTTGACATTGAGGAGGCTTAGACGTGATCTTGGGTGGAGTTTTTGGGCATAAAGTCGAGGGTTTAAAGTCAAAAAGGTATGGGTTTTCTTCTCTCTTGGTCCCTTTCCCAAGAGACCCCTTAAGATTCAGATTATTCAGTCCGAAAACTAGGATTGTTCGCCTTTGCATGCCCCTGTCACTAGCTCCCAATGAATCATAGGTTGGGTATGACTGTTGGTAGATTTAGGTGTATGTTATGTTTTCGTGATGAATATGATTATGTTTGTGTACTTGAAATCGTATGAAAGACAACCCATGTGTTCGAAATTATGTGCAAGTGTGTGTGTGCAAGTATGTGACAGTGACTAAGGGTCTCGATTAGGCTCCAAAATTTGATAATGTTATGGTTGTTATTTTACGTGCATAAACCTATGTAAATCATGATGTTCATTAAAAGAAAAGTGTGTCTGATTTGAGTATCAATCTTTTGGCTAAATGAATCTATGAAAAATGCACCCCAAAACGTGTTAAATGATTTATGAATTTCCCTAAGAGTTCAAGTGAAAGTATTGGTGAAAAACAAGCTGAAAAATGACCAAATTTCCACCAAACTTACAAGTTTGGTTTAGACTAATTAAAGATGAATAAATCTGGAAATTATTTGAGTGTAAAAGGGATGAGGTCACAGGGATTCGAACCCGTGAACTGCCCTAAAAACGTGGAAAAAAAATTGGGGGTCGGGAGACTCGATCTCGAGTACTGGATGTAAGGTGAAATACAAATAAAAATTAAGAAATGAGAGGAGTGGGATTCGAACCCACGACCTTTAGGCGAAAAAGGGCAAAATGAAAAGAAAATAAAGTGAGGCAGTGGGGGTTCGATCCCACAACCTCACTGCCAACTCAAAAATAGTCAACATTTAAAAGAAAATAAAATAAGGAGGCTGTGGGGGTTCGACCCCATAACCTCTCAGCCCAATACGAGTAAAAGAAAAATAAAGAAAAAGGAGGCAATGCTGTTGGGACTCGATCTCGGGTCCCAACGCCTTAAAGGATCGAAATTAAAGAAAATAAAAATAAAATATTAAGTGTTGTTCAAGGGATTCGAACTTGGGTTCCCTTGCCCAAATTCTGTATTGATACATAAGTCATACGTGAATTAAATGTTCAAGAATAATGCGTCCTACCTAGATCGAAATTGAGATCTTGGCATACATACAAGATGCATAAGTCTTGTACTACATAATATTAGGAAGATATGAATCACTTAAACGAACTATGACTGAAGCCTCATGGCTTGTATGTATAGACCCATAAGTCTAGTATACGTTTAAAAAATAAGTGAACCTAAGATGCATGTAATGAATGATGTAACCCTAGAAGGGTTAAGTACGAGTGTAAAACACACTAAATGGCCAAGTGCATTGGCATACGATGAAATGATTATTATGTAAGAGTGTGAAACACACAAATGGCCAAGTGCATTGGCATATGACGAAATGAACATTCACGTAAAAAGGGGTGAGTAATTATGAAGAGCAAATGTGCTAATAATAATGAATGTGGTGACAACATGATATGAGGCTAATGTAAAAGATGAGAACAATCTCAAATGAGCCTAAGTAAATGTTACCAAAACGTACTCACCTATGAGAGTGTAAAGTTAATGAAGAGACCAGTCTCTATGAACACTCTAATGAAAGTATTGAGATTAACACACTTAATACTAATGATGAGATGAGAAATCATCTATTGAGCTATGATGTCCTCATACTAGAAGCCAGCTTCCATGACGTATGAGTTGAATGTAATGGAACTTTATACAGAGCACCGATAGACTAGCTATGACCGGTGATGCCTTCTTTCGGGAAGGGCGGAGGTTCACGTAACTCTCATGAGATGAGACTGTCCGGCATGCTGGGTATGGGTCTCCTTATATATCCTAGTCTTCGAACCTATACTGCCAATATAGGGATCTGGCGGGGTTAAATTCCCATGTACGCTAGCATGTTTTGGGTCACTTTGGCCGGTGATTCCACCTCTTTTCGGTGTGGGGGAGACACTGGATTTCATGATGCTCACATGATCTATGGCGGTTAAAGTTTAAGTTTCCAATGAATGAACGAGGCCAGCCTCAAATGATGCACATAATGAAATGAACGATACCAAAGGTGTTAGGATAGGATAATCAAGAGGTGATCTAGACTCAAGTAATGACACTAGGTTATTCTTGATCATTGCACAGCAAACCCGATGAAAATCTTAAACTACATCCTAGGTATAGCTGGTGTTCACACTAGCCTATGAACGAAATGAAATGAAGTACGTATGAATGAATGAAGCAGACTCTGTGTTTGCTAATGAAGACTCCCTAGTTGAGGTCCCATATGTTGAGCCCTCATTTTGGGAAGTCTTAATGTCAAGTCCATGATTCCAAGGTCTCATGGCATATGAATGAATGATATGAAAGATGTTATGTGCTATATGCAATATGATATGTGTTATGTGTAAGATTTTATGTGTTGTGTGCAATATGATAATTATGATGATGCATGTTACTCTCATGGCATGACTTTCCTAATCCAAATTTGGAAAGCTCACTGACTTTCCTAATCCAAATTTGGAAAGCTCACTAACTTTCCTAATCCCAATTTGGCAAGTCCACTGACTTGACTTTCCATAATCATGTTGCTAGGAAAGAGCTATTCTTACTCTTGCATGTCCTTGGTGTGTGCTTGCATATACCCATACTTTGTACAAGTGTGTACTAATCCCATACAACTCTATATTTTTAGGTGCAGGCACAGGTGGATGCTAGAGCTTACAGGTTGACGTTGCAGCTATCCGGACGTGGAGCTTTCATTCGGACTCGGTAGGCCCTCATGCTTTTGAGGATGTCTACCATTATTATCTAGCTTAGATGTAGGCTTTAGATAGTGGAGCATGTTCCACTAGTGTTTCTTTCCACTTTCTTTTCAGACTTTGTATTGGTGCCGTTTTGGTAAAAATACATTTAATGCAATTATGAAATGTTTCTTTCATTTGATTATCTCTATATTAGGTGGTTGATTTGTGAACGCCTATGATGTTAAGTTTAAAATGTTTAGCATGAAATAAGAAAACAAAAAGTTCAAATTTTCCGCTAAAATTAACCTAGATGAAGTAAGAATGACGTATGTAGGCTTGTCTGTGACCTCTGAGAGGTCAACGACGCCGGTCTCGTCTGGGGTCTATATTTCGTTCTTGACATTATGAGAAGTTATATTAATAATCAGACCAAAGAAGGGGGAAATATGACTAAGATAGGTTCAAAGTTATGCATAGTGTTAAGGGTAGTGTGGGATGCCTTTCATGCATTGGACAAGTATGTGTTGAGGTTACCTAGAAGTATGGTGCCCTTATTGAAGAGAAGCTTAAAGACTTACACCATGTATACATACTATGACTATGATGACAAAGAAGGGATACATGGCTTGGGTAGTATTATAGGATGATATTCTTGCTTTGCACTTGTTTGCTTATGAGGTTACTTGAGAATGATGCTTTTATGGTATATATTACTAAGAGTCAATAATGCTTATGTGATTCTTTTGATTAAGAATTGGCTTATTGTGATTATGTTGTATCTCTTATGCTCTGTTACAATGTCTTATGATTGACTTATATTATATGATGCTTATATTGGGGATTATGTTATGACTATGATGATTATGCTTATGATTATGTTGTTGTCTCTTATGCTTATATCTTATGTGGACAAACCATTTTGAGATGCTCTTATGATGTTGTGTTAGCTTTCATAATTGGTAGATTTTTTACTAAAGCATATTGCCTACATTCTAATCAAATATAGGGTTTGGAGGCTTAAGTTCTACTTTGAAGATAGCTTTCTAAGGAGCTAAGGATATTAAAGACTTGGTAAGTCCTCACATTTTCAAGTATGAACCTATTATCCTTCATCATGTCATGTGCTTTAATTTTTAAGACCTTGTATGATCTACGTCCCAAAGTATAATATTCACGTCAAGTTAGATGGTTTCGAGACCTAGTGTTAGAAAAGACTTTTGTTTGCAATTTATGGAAATGATTTAGTTTGTATGTTTTAAAGTTGTAATTTTCTCTGGATTTTCTGTTATCTTATCTTATGATTATTCTAAGGGCTTGTATGAGACCCCCTTCGGGGTCAAATACATTTTGCCACATTTAGGGGGTGCTATCTATAACGCCCCAAAACAAACTAAGGTGAACTAGAGCCTCGTGGTTGTTTCTTGAGTTGATTTTAAGTTAAACTAAGTTATTTTAGTGTCCTTAGGCAGTGTGTGAAGTTTGGTTAAGTTTGGAGTTCAATCAACCAAGAACGTCCATGACGTTCGGAAGGTATGCCTTAGAATGTACTTGTGTGTCTTGTTGTGTTTGGATGAGTTTTACGTGTTCGTTTTTCTTGAAACTAAGGTGGGATGTTCCTAAGACCTAGACGACTTAGTTTAGGGGTAAAACATCCGGGCACGACCCAACCTAGGACCCACAAGGGGCCCTAGATGAAGGGCCCAACACTTGGGCAAAACTGCCAAAAAAAAGTAGTAGCCATCGACGACCCTAAGGACGGTCCGTTTGTCCATCAACGGTCCGTCGACCTAGGGCGTCGATTGGACCATAAGTTTTTGGTGGACAGGCTCCATGTTGGAGCTAAGTATCCACCCACGAGACCCTACCAACGGTCCGTTGATGCACAGACGGTCCGTTGGTGAAGGTCTCGTCTGTGAGGGCCTGTGAATCTGTGAATTTGCTGCCAACTTGGGGTGTTTTATGTAAATACACACCAAGTCTTTTAAGACCCTAGGTGGATAATTTTAGTGTTTTTAGGTTATATTAAAATAGTTTTAAACCCTAGACCTAGACAAGACCCTCACTTCAAAATTCAAACTCTCTCTCTCTAAAGACAAACTCTCTCAAGACTCCATTGAAAGCTAGAGGTCCATGAAGGATAAGAGGACTGGTTGGACGAGATTTCTTCACCAAAACTCTTGGATTTTGCTTTCTTAGTGAGGTATGGTATCCATTCTTGAATATCTTTTCATTCAAGAAGCCAACTTCCAAAAATGGTTTTCAAAAGGGTTTCTAACTCAAACTTCTTCTAACTTTGATTTCTAGTATGGGTCTTCTTGTATTAAAGTTCTAATGGTTTAAATGTATTTATCTTGGTTTGAATTGTTGATTTGGATGTTAAAACTCCATGAAACTCTTGTTTATGCATACTTCAACTTTTGGCTTGAAAATGGGTTATGTGAGCATGATTTGAGTAGGGTATGAACTTGGGTCTTCTTGTATTTGTCATGTTGGTGTAGATACTGCCCTAAGGGCCTTAATATGGCGAAATATTGATAAATTGCTTATAAGTTATGATGGTTTTATTTGATGTTGAGTTGCTTTCATTATATAGTTCTTATTATGAATTGATATTGAGTGGTATGGTCCATCTTATGGATGGCAGTGCTAATTGATGAACTTGATGTTATTTAGTATGTTTTAGAAATATGTAATCTTGAAGGTCTAATATGTGAAAAGAAGAGATATTGGAAATGGGTCTTGTATTGTGTTTGGTGTAGCTTGAATTGCATGTTTGACCTAGTTTATGTCTAAATGAAGTATATGATTATGAGAAGCATGTAGAATGTGTAACTTGATGAATCAAGGTTAAAGTATGTGTAGAACTTGATGAGAATGAAATGATTCTTATATGCAAGGTGTGCACATGTACACACACACACACTTTAAGGAATGTATTATGCCAAGTTGAGTGAAAAGGGGAATCTTGAGGTGGACACTCTTCGTAAGTTGAGATGTAGTGTCTAGTAGCAACCTCTCCATTCCTAGTGAGCTTTCTATGATAGACGTACGGGTTGAGAAATCTGTGGGGAGTTATGCCTAGCACCAAGAGGATATGAAGGGGAGGTGAATTACACTTTCGTGAGTTGAGATGTTGTAGTCCAAAGTACCTCTTGAGATGAGTACTCCCCGTTAATAGAGAGTGAGTTACTTAGTAGCAATCTCCTTGTCCCTTAACTATGTGCCCGCATAGGTGTAGCTATTGGAAAATCCATGTAAACGCTAAGAAGCATGACCTTACACTAGGCAAGTAAGGATCCCTCATCCGATAGGGGTTAATATCGGGATTCCATGTCTAGCTCTCATGGTCTTTGTCGGTTAAGCTAACTCCCACAAAAAGAATTGATTTGAAACTTGTTAACTTGTATATTGTTGATATTGTGTATGTATGTCGTGAAGTGCTCGATCCACATTAGTTACCTAGTAGGATCACTAAGTAGGAGTAGTAGTATGGGATGTTATTCTCACACTGCACTTGGTGTGACCTATACCTACTATGGGAGAAGAGTACTTTCATGAAATCCGTGTGAATGAGTATTATGGTGTGGTGTTATGGATGATTATTGTGGAGTACTTGAGTAAATGGAATCCATTAGGAGCACTAAGTGGGAGTGGTAGTATGGGATGCTACTCTCACATTGCACTTAGTGTGACCTATATTTCCATGAGTGTTTTGCATATGTTAGCCAAGGGCGTGGATTTGATTTCCAATGAAGTAAGCCTAAGATTTGGTGGTTTTAAGGGTCGCTTTGGTGTTCTTTGAAGGGAGGTGTAATGAAGATCTCTTATTGCCTCACCTTAGGGAGTCTTAGGATAACCTTGGGTTAGGAAAACTTCAAAGGAAAAAGAGTTCATATGACTTGGACCGTGCCATTCACTCTAAGGTCTTCATTGTAAGAATTCAAAATGTTCACTGTAATGCTTATTCAATTTTACTGTAAGTTTTAGTAAGTTCACTGTAATGTCTAATGTAGTTTACTGTAATGTTGGTTAAATTGTTGTAACGTGATCGAATCCTTGGGAATCCATTAGGTGCGCTAGTGGGAGTGGTAGTATGGGATGCTACTCTCACAATTCACTTAGTGTGACCTAAGAGTCCTATTGGAGGAGAGTACTTAAGTGAAATTGTATGCTCGAGTCGGTTCACTGTAAGTTTTGGTAAAGTTACTGTAAAGTGTTCTTTTGGTTCAAAATTATGTGAGTTATTCCTTAAGTGCTAAATGATGGTTCATATGTTGATTTGCTCCTAAATTCATGAATGTTATATTTAAATTGCATGAAAGGTTATTTTACTAAAATGTCCCTTTTTGCATGTTTTTGCATATGCCATACTTAGTACATTGTTGTACTAACCCCATACTTTTATATACCTTATGAGTATAGGTTTGAAGCCTTTTGGAGGATCGAAGTTGAAGCTTGGGAATTCTATCTCTCAAGAATTTGGTATGTCCTCATATATTCGAGGACATAGTTTATGTTTCTTAGTTTTTCTATTAAGACTTAATTGTATTTCCTTTTTATTGTAAAGGGCCGTGTCCATAAGATTCTAAGTTGTGTCTTTAAGTTGGCTTGTGACGATAAGATTTCCTAGTATTTATGAAAGACTTATTTTATTATTATTATTGTGAAAAGTTTTAATTTCGCACTACTTTTCATTATTTATGTTATGAACGCTAATTAGAGGGCTTGTACGAGACCCCAAAGGGTCAAGTACACCCGGTCACGATTCGAAGGTTTTCCCTAACTTCTAGAGGGTGCTTTTGGGTCATGACAGACTTGGTATCAGAGCATAAGGTTTTGAGAAATAGTTTAAGGTCTAAAAGTCTCACAAGACACATCTAGTAGTATCTTGGTCATTGGTGTGAGTCGCGACACATCCATGGACAAGAGGCTATAGGATGCTAGAAGTTTCACTTTCTTCTCTACTCTAATATTTTGCCTTAGAGTTGAGTATATAAGGTGTATTTTCTCAACCTCTTTTTTTTGTGTTTTTAGGACTTGAATACGAGGAGATCGACCACTAGAAGGGAGGAGGGAGGTGTACCAAATGATAGAGTCCTTCCCCGTGTTGACCAAGTTCCTATTGTTGGCTTAGGGGAGGAAAATGAGGAGGTTCCTCTTCAAGAACCTCAATTGCCTCCGGAACCCCAAGGACCTCAAGTGCCTTCTATGCCTTAAGCTCCTTTTGTTGAGGGTGATATGACTAATGCGGAGTTGAGGGCTGCCCTAATGAACTTGACCCAACTCATGACGGCTCAAGCTCATGTTGTCAACAATCACTTTGTGGGCCAAGCTAACCAAGGATATAGGCCACAACCAAATG
Source organism: Solanum lycopersicoides (assembly GCA_022817965.1). NCBI lineage: Eukaryota > Viridiplantae > Streptophyta > Magnoliopsida > Solanales > Solanaceae > Solanum > Solanum lycopersicoides. The sequence goes on from CM040626.1 coordinate 68,352,108, forward strand.
CTAGTACTCCCGCCTCTAGAATTCGGGATTTCATGAGGATTAACCCTACTACCTTTCATGGTACTAAGGTGGATGAAGATCCACAAGGCTTCATAGATGAGGTTTTCAAAGTGGTAGATGCTATGGGTGTGACCCTTAGGGAAAAAGCGGAGTTAGCCGCTTACCAACTTAAGGAGGTGGCTCAAGTGTGGTATGAGCAATGGAGAGGTGAGAGACCCTTAGAAAGAGGTCCGGTTGATTGGGAGGAATTCAAAGAGGCTTTCCTAGATAGGTTCTTTCCTTTAGAGTGGAGGGAGAAGAAGATGGTTGAATTCATGAACCTTCGTCAAGGGGGAATGAGTGTGCAAGAGTATTCTCTCAATTTCACCCAACTCTCTAAGTATGCCCCAACCATGGTAGCCAACCCTAGGTCTAGGATGAACAAGTTTGTGTTGGGCGTGTCTAGCTTGGTGGAGAAAGAGTGTCGTACGGCAATGCTTCTTAATGATGTGGATATCTCTAGGCTCATGGTTTATGCGCAAGAAATTGAGGAGTCCAAAATTAGGGAGATAAGGCAAGAGGGTAAGAGGCCTAGGTCGGATGATTCTAGTCACCAAAAGCCTAAGAAGCGGTTCTGTCACCAAGATTCTTCTATGGGAAACAAGGATAGGGCTCCAAATCAACATTCTCAAGGTGGTGGTCATTCCTATGAAAGGGCTAGGTGCCTTACTTGTGGCAAGCAACATGGGGGTAAGTGTCTTGCCGGTACGGATGGTTGTTTTGCATGTGGTAATAAGGGCCACAAGATGAGGGACTTCCCAAACCTCAAATCAAGTGGGAAAGATGTCAATCAAGCTTCCCTAGATCCTAATGCTCCCAAGAAGAACCCTTACTATGGGATGGGGGCTAGGAAGGATAATTAATCCAGATTGATAGTTTTGGTACGTCTTAACTCTTTGTTATTGTTGCTTTTGTGTTATAAAATGAGTTTATGTGGTTTTATATTTCATATGATCATGTCATCTTGATGAATTTCTTAAAGAATGAATTTTCAAAAAATTTTGGTAGCTTGGCAGTGAACACACTTCACTGAAGAATTTTGATTTTTTGAAGAAAATTGTTTTGTCTTGAATTGAAGTTTCAATGTGTGTAAAAGTATGGTATATGAGCATGTTTAATGTTGGAGAAGGTATTTCCTCCATAAAAGAAGTGTAAGGTTGAGTTTTGACTTTGTGAAGTTTGGCAAAAGTTGCCTATGTTTCTAAGTGTTGAAAGTGTGAAATGATGTTCCTTTCTAGTTGATGCTTTGATTTTTGATGTTTTGATAATGATCTAAGTTTATTATGTGATGCTAAGTGAGTCCTTGTTGTTCTTAAAATTTAAGTGTCATTCGAGGACGAATGTTATTCCAAGTGGGGGAGAATATAACGCCCCAAAACGAACTAAGGTGAACTAGAGCCTCGTGGTTGTTTCTTGAGTTGATTTTAAGTTAAACTAAGTTATTTTAGTGTCCTTAGGCAGTGTGTGAAGTTTGGTTAAGTTTGGAGTTCAATCGACCAAGAACGTCCATGACGTTCGGAAGGTATGCCTTAGAATGTACTTGTGTGTCTTGTTGTGTTTGGATGAGTTTTACGTGTTCGTTTTTCTTGAAACTAAGGTGGGATGTTCCTAAGACCTAGACGACTTAGTTTAGGGGTAAAACATCCGGGCACGACCCAACCTAGGACCCACAAGGGGCCCTAGATGAAGGGCCCAACACTTGGGCAAAACTGCCAAAAAAAGTAGTAGCCATCGACGACCCTAAGGACGGTCCGTTTGTCCATCAACGGTCCGTCGACCTAGGGCGTCGATTGGACCATAAGTTTTGGTGGACAGGCTCCATGTTGGAGCTAAGTATCCACCCACGAGACCCTACCAACGGTCCGTTGATGCACAGACGGTCCGTTGGTGAAGGTCTCGTCTGTGAGGGCCTGTGAATCTGTGAATTTGCTGCCAACTTGGGGTGTTTTATGTAAATACACACCAAGTCTTTTAAGACCCTAGGTGGATAATTTTAGTGTTTTTAGGTTATATTAAAATAGTTTTAAACCCTAGACCTAGACAAGACCCTCACTTCAAAATTCAAACTCTCTCTCTCTAAAGACAAACTCTCTCAAGACTCCATTGAAAGCTAGAGGTCATGAAGGATAAGAGGACTGGTTGGACGAGATTTCTTCACCAAAACTCTTGGATTTTGCTTTCTTAGTGAGGTATGGTATCCATTCTTGAATATCTTTTCATTCAAGAAGCCAACTTCCAAAAATGGTTTTCAAAAGGGTTTCTAACTCAAACTTCTTCTAACTTTGATTTCTAGTATGGGTCTTCTTGTATTAAAGTTCTAATGGTTTAAATGTATTTATCTTGGTTTGAATTGTTGATTTGGATGTTAAAACTCCATGAAACTCTTGTTTATGCATACTTCAACTTTTGGCTTGAAAATGGGTTATGTGAGCATGATTTGAGTAGGGTATGAACTTGGGTCTTCTTGTATTTGTCATGTTGGTGTAGATACTGCCCTAAGGGCCTTAATATGGCGAAATATTGATAAATTGCTTATGAGTTATGATGGTTTTATTTGATGTTGAGTTGCTTTCATTATATAGTTCTTATTATGAATTGATATTGAGTGGTATGGTCCATCTTATGGATGGCAGTGCTAATTGATGAACTTGATGTTATTTAGTATGTTTTAGAAATATGTAATCTTGAAGGTCTAATATGTGAAAAGAAGAGATATTGGAAATGGGTCTTGTATTGTGTTTGGTGTAGCTTGAATTGCATGTTTGACCTAGTTTATGTCTAAATGAAGTATATGATTATGAGAAGCATGTAGAATGTGTAACTTGATGAATCAAGGTTAAAGTATGTGTAGAACTTGATGAGAATGAAATGATTCTTATATGCAAGGTGTGCACATGTACACACACACACTTTAAGGAATGTATTATGCCAAGTTGAGTGAAAAGGGGAATCTTGAGGTGGACACTCTTCGTAAGTTGAGATGTAGTGTCTAGTAGCAACCTCTCCATTCCTAGTGAGCTTTCTATGATAGACTATTATGTTGAGAAATCCATGGGGAGTTATGCCTAGCACCAAGAGGATATGAAGGGGAGGTGAATTACACTTCGTGAGTTGAGATGTTGTAGTCCAAAGTACCTCTTGAGATGAGTACTCCTCGTTAATAGAGAGTGAGTTACTTAGTAGCAATCTCCTTGTCCCTTAACTATGTGCCCGCATAGGTGTAGCTATTGGAAAATCCATGTAAACGCTAAGAAGCATGACCTTACACTAGGCAAGTAAGGATCCCTCATCCGATAGGGGTTAATATCGGGATTCCATGTCTAGCTCTCATTGTCTTTGTCGGTTAAGCTAACTCCCACAAAAAGAATTGATTTGAAACTTGTTAACTTGTATATTGTTGATATTGTGTATGTATGTCGTGAAGTGCTCGATCCACATTAGTTACCTAGTAGGATCACTAAGTAGGAGTAGTAGTATGGGATGTTATTCTCACATTGCACTTGGTGTGACCTATACCTACTATGGGAGAAGAGTACTTTCATGAAATCCGTGTGAATGAGTATTATGGTGTGGTGTTATGGATGATTATTGTGGAGTACTTGAGTAAATGGAATCCATTAGGAGCACTAAGTGGGAGTGGTAGTATGGGATGCTACTCTCACATTGCACTTAGTGTGACCTATATTTCCATGAGTGTTTTGCATATGTTAGCCAAGGGCGTGGATTTGATTTCCAACGAAGTATGCCTAAGATTTGGTGGTTTTAAGGGTCACTTTGGTGTGCTTTGAAGGGAGGTGTAATGAAGATCTCTTATTGCCTCACCTTAGGGAGTCTTAGGATAACCTTGTGTTAGGAAAACTTCAAAGGAAAAAGAGTTCATATGACTTGGACCGTGCCATTCACTCTAAGGTCTTCATTGTAAGAATTCAAAATGTTCACTGTAATGCTTATTCAATTTTACTGTAAGTTTTAGTAAGTTCACTGTAATGTCTAATGTAGTTTACTGTAATGTTGGTTAAATTGTTGTAACGTGCTCGAATCCTTGGGAATCCATTAGGAGCGCTAGTGGGAGTGGGAGTATGGGATGCTACTCTCACATTGCACTTAGTGTGACCTAAGAGTCCTATTGGAGGAGAGTACTTATGTGAAATTGTATGCTCGAGTCGGTTCACTGTAAGTTTTGGTAAAGTTACTGTAAAGTGTTCTTTTCGTTCAAAATTAAGTGAGTTATTCCTTAAGTGCTAAATGATGGTTCTTATGTTGATTTGCTCCTAAATTCATGAATGTTATATTTAAATTGTATGAAAGGTTATTTTACTAAAATGTCCCATTTTGCATGTTTTTGCATATGCCATACTTAGTACATTGTTGTACTAACCCCATACTTTATATACCTTATGAGTATAGGTTTGAAGCCTTTTGGAGGATCGAAGTTGACGCTTGGGAATTCTATCTCTCAAGAATTTGATATGTCCTCATATATTCGAGGACATAGTTTATGTTTCTTAGTTTTTCTATTAAGACTTAATTGTATTTCCTTTTTATTGTAAAGGGCCGTGTCCCTAAGATTCTAAGTTGTTTCTTTAAGTTGGCTTGTGACGATAAGATTTCCTAGTTTTTATGAAAGACTTATTTTATTATTATTATCGTGAAAAGTTTTAATTTCGCACTACTTTTCATGCTTTATGTTATGAACGCTAGTTAAAGGGCTTGTACGAGACCCCAAAGGGTCAAGTACGTCCGGTCACGATTCGAAGGTTTTCCCTAACTTCTAGGGGGTGCTTTCGGGTCGTGACACTATCGGGGGCGTGAAAAACTTGGTATCAAAGCATAAGGTTTTGGAAACATTTTAGGATGTCTCAAACCATGTTTAGTAGAGTCTGCTAAGGAAACTCCACTTCTTCATTCTCGTAGTCGTTCTATAGAAGTTTAGCTCTAGTATGTCCATCTTCTTATGTTTTCCTCAGATTTTTCAAGTTATGGCAAATAATAGGGCTAATTCTAGGCAAGAGGTTCCTCTTCCTGTTCTAAATCAAGTCCCTCCACAAGCTCCTCCTCATGTTCCTATTGATGAATGAGTTATGACAAATGTTTAGATAAGGGTGTCTCTCCAAATATTGACTCGGACCATGACGATCCAAGTCATTTGGGAAGTAGTAGACCTAGCTAATAACGTGAATGTAGTTTCTTTGAGGGTGAGAGAGTTTTTTAGGATGAACCCTTCGAAGTTTTATGGATCCATAGTGGAGGAAAACCCTCAAGGTTTCATAGATGAGGTGTATAAGGTGTTTGCGATCATGGGGTTGACTACGGTAGAGAAGGCATAGTTAGTCGCCTACAAATTGAGGAATGTAGCTTAAATTTTGTATGAACAATGGAAAGATAATAGGTTGTAAGGAGTAGGGACAATATTGTGGAAGGTGTTCAAGAAAGCATTCCATGATAGGTTCTTTACCCTAGTGTTGAGATAACGAAATATGTAAGAATTCATTAACATTCGTTAATGAGGTATGAGTGTGAAAGAATATTCTCTTAGGTTTACCCAAATATCCATGTATGCTCCAACCTCAGTGGAGGACTCAAGGACTAGAATTAATATGTTTGTGATGGGAGTGTCCAAATTGGTAGAGAATAAGTGTCGTTCGGCAATGCTTATCCCTAGTATAAATATTTCAAGTCTTATGGTTCATGCCGAACAAATTGAGGAGAAAAATCTAACTAAATGAATAGGAAGGTTAAGAGATCTAGAACCTATGATGGGAACTTTTCCAATGCTAAGCCAGATGGGCGAGGTAGGCCTAAGGCTAAACAAAGGTATTTTGGTCAAGATTCTTCCAACACCCCTACGTTTGACCAAGACAAGGGTAGTGGGTCTCCATTTCTCAAGTTTAATTTATCTGAGTGTGGGAAGAGTCATTATGGTAAGTTCCTAGACAACATGAATGGTTGCTATGGGTCTGGTAAAGAAGGGCACAAGATGGGAGATTTCCTTGGTCTTAAGGCTAAGGTAAGGGAGGATAAGAAAGTTTCCTCTAGTGGTTCAGATGATATTGCTCAAAATAATAGGCTTTATGCTCTCCAATCTAGAGAATATCAAGCGTGATCTCCTCTTGTCCCTTTCGGTATATGTTTCATGCTTTAGTAAAATCACGGATTATTTGTTATTTCTGACTTGTTAAGTTGGGCTATGATGTTGTCTTTGTTTGTATGATGTTTCATTGTTGCATTATGTTTTTATTTATGTCAGAAAAGCATGTGTCGGCTTACTCCCAAGAGAGAGAGATAGTGTGTGCCTAGTTAGTAAGGTTAATTTATGTTATGAATTGCCATGTTTTCTTTATGTGAATGTCCACAAAAAAATGCTTAGGTCTTGTTAAAAATAACTTATATGCATTGTTTCCCTCATGTTGTAGTTCCTTGACTATACATGCATATAGACTTCATGAGATGAATTATGAGCATGCCTAAATTTTTTAGAGTTAAAAGATTCCTCCTTTAGATGATGTTTATGAGATGTAATTGAATATGAACGTATATTGAGAATGTTGTGACTAGGAGATGATATTTCCTCCTTGAAAATGACTAATTATGTTAATCTCATGCATAAATAAGTTGCTAGAAGTAGTTTCTACTTTCTTGAGTTGCATTGAGCATGTTTAAGTTAAAAATGAAGTTTCCCTCTCTTGTTTGTGTGCATTTAGATGTAGTGAATGCATGATGTGCTAGTATTCGTGAGTCGTTTCCTTAAGATATGTTTAGAAATGTCATTCGAGGATGAATGTTCCCAAGGGGGAGATATTTTAACACCCCAGAAATTAGTAGACTAAAAGAGACAAGAGTTAAGTTCTAGACTGTGATGTTGACAAATCGAGTCATAGATGAGAGTTTTGTGCTTAATATGAGGGGTTTAGTGGTTGAACATTAAGGTATGTGTTATACCTCGTAGCATAAACAATCTTCTAGAGTTTGATTAATTTTAGGAGGGAAAGTACCAAGGAAAAAGGGCAAGCCTAAGCCAAAGGGACAAGGCTGCACAACCTTGGCAACACACTACCTAGGGACCACAACCACCTTCATGGCCAGTAGTGATGACCACGGACCGTGAAAGGGTCCTTCATGTTCCGTTAGAATCATCTAGGAAGGGTCCAAGAATACTAGCTACTACCTAAGGAACCATGGACCACTTCACGACTAATAATCAAGACCACGGATTGTGAGAAGGCCTGTGGTATTTCCTTAGTGCATTTATCACACTGGTCAAGGGACCAAGGGAACCTTCACGGGCCTTGGTTCCCTTGACGGCCTGAAGAGAGGGGCATAGTGTCACACCCAAACCCTAGGTGAGGCATACAAGTATCATATGAACACATCCTTTACAAGTTATCTATGATGAGAAAGTAAACTACGATGCAGATAGATTTATTGATGAGAAGATCCATATACAACACATGTTGACAAGCTGAACCAATACATGTGACAAGTGATACTATGAATACAAATGTTAGCTTTACAATGTCTACAAAGCTTCTCTTGGAACCCATGACAGTACCACTATGAAAATACGCATAGTAAAGGCTTGGCAAAGTCCCAAATCAACGTGATCTCACCAACAACCGTTGAGTATCATGTGCTTCTATTGGGGAGATCTACTAGTTGAATACTTGTACCTCCAACATGAAATGCAGCGTCCCCACTAAGGGACGTCAGTACGAAAGAATGTACTGAATATGTAAGGAATAATACAACCATATGTAAAATTAGAACTCAAGTAAACCAAATACCAATAGATAAAGATTAGAGACCACATTTGCTTATACTTGTGGAATTGTGTAAGTTCCATTCTTTACTTCACTTTTTTGTGCCTTATAATATTTATAAGATATATGATACAAATGACCAGCTAATCAGTCGTAGAAGAGGGTGACCCATGCTAGGAATTTTAAACCCTAGGATGTTGTCCTCAAATTTCCACGAATTGGGATCGGCCCATTCAAGGATTTCTCCCCCGAGGTGCAAGCCTTCCACACCAATAAGGATCGGCCCATGCTAGGATTTCACCCCTGAGCTGGCACTCTTCTATAACAATCGCGATCAACCCATGCTAGGCATTTTCCCCTGGCCTGCCACCCATAATTATAAAGATATCTTAACATAGATTCTTTAATCTTTGAGATTGTTGTTTGAGTTCATAACTCTTTTGAGATTCTTCTTTGGATAATCATAACTCTTTTGAGATTGTTGTTTGGTGGACATAATAATTTTAAAGATTTTCAACTATGGATCAGTATTAGAAGACATACGAATATGGACTTATGATAATGACTAAGTAAATATTTTGACATCTAAAATTGAAGCACATATCAAGTGAAGACATTTAACTTTCAGCAAAGAGAGTTGAACTCTATATGATAGATAAATACTCACAAAATAATATCAAAGACAAGATATACAAGAATGTGGAACCAAGGAAGAATGTGGAAAAATTAAACTTAAGGACGGATACATATCCGAAATAAGTACATATAAATGTACAATAGAGCAAGTAGACTTCTTGTGAGGTAACATAATAGTCTAGCACAATGTGGAGTAATAACCAATAAAGGGAATATATGAACATGTGACAAGATGATATATATGATGAACAAGACAATTGAAGCAAGTTAGCTTGATATGGTCAAATTGTATATCCAACATATAAACATATGTACCATGTATAATCTAGGATCACTTTGATTTATATAAGGGGAATATGTGCCAAGTATATTTTATGATGAAACAAGTTTAAATCTTGCATTCTAATACTTGGTAGAGTAAGCATGCACATTTAGTAATAAAATCATATTAGAGTACTCACTTGAATGATCTAGGGAGTAGGAAGTGAAATTATTGATCGGTCACTACCAAGGTCACTTAGAAAGCTTACAAGTGTTGGATTCATGCCAAAGAAAAAGGAAATTGAATAGCCTTACATAACTTTGTGCACAACTTTGGATATTACAATGAGTTAACCGTCTTCCTTTCAGATTATTTATCTACAATGGAGTAAATAATAAAACTAGAATTAGTAGTTGATTTACAAGTTTGGGTTGCTTGATAAGACCAAAACAGTAATTCACAGTATATCTATAAGTTATCCCATAAAGTGTTCTTCCAATCCATTTTCCCCTAATTATATTTATACACTATACAGTTTTCTTATAAGGTCCTTCGAAACCCCTTGGGCTTCATCATGTCTGGAAAACAGTATTAAAGGAATGGGAGGAAGTAAGCTTATACAACACTCAATTAAGTGGTGTACCACTACTCTTTCAATGTTCTATCCTCTAACTAGTTCCCATGACTTGTCTCTATGTATCCAGCCACACCCTCTTATTTTATGATACAAAAACAATCCCTAAGCATCACAATGTGGAAGAAACAATGTCTGAACTCACAGCTTCTAATCAACACCACATTAGTTCATTAATTTAAAGGGACTCCACTCCATGATTGTCCCAACACGCACATCCTTCGTGAACATTTATCAAGCCCACATCATATAGATGAAACACTCCTCGGTTCATTAACACATACAAAATTTCACAAACAATGCAAGAACAAGAGAGGGACGAAAATTTCCATAGCTTACCTTGATGGATAGAAACCTCACTTGCTAAGACTTGGATTCTTCAAGGTTAAGGTTGTTCTCTCCCCCTTAACTTGATGTTAAATAAGATTATTTACTTGAATTCCTTAAAACGGGATATGTTCTTCTAACTTGTACTTTAAAAAGAAAGGGTTTGCTTCAGATTTTAATGGTGAAGCTATAGACCAGAAATCTTCGAGCTTCTATGGCTTTCCTTGGGAGAAATTTTCTGGAGAATAAGTGATGAAGGAGATGTGATAAGAGTGAGTGCTTTAGAGGTCCCTTTTGGACGTTTTCACTTAATAAATTGGAGAAATAATATGGTCCTTTACTTTTAAGCAAGTAGGTGCAACACCTCCTCAAGTTATGCCACAAGTTTTTAAGTAGGTGCATCACCTCCTTTCCCTTTTCACATAAAATGCAGTTTACTTATTCTTATTAGGTGCATCACCTACTTGCTATTTTCACATAAAATGCAGTCCACTTATTCTAAGTAGGTGTATCACCTACTTGCTCTTTTCACTTAAAATGTTGTCCACTAAATTTAAGCAGGTGCATCACCTACTTGCCCTTTTCACATAAAATATAGTCCACTAATTCTATTTTGGTGCATCACCTACTTGTCACCTACTAGCATAGTTTATACAAGAAAACACCTCACTTATTTGACACCATTTTCCCAATCTTAGTTTCTTTACAAGACCGTAGCACTAATACGCACTTCACCACTTTGACTTTTACATTGAATACCGTCTTTACCGAGTATGAATTGTGTTTGAGTTCACTTAGTCGAATATGTGTTGAAAGGCAGGGGGTATTGCAACTTTAAACATATTCTATTGTCATGAGTCGCATAGGAAATCGATTCCGTAAATATAACATAATGAAATTTTTAAGTTTCATATACATAAGACTAGTACACGTATTATGCAGGGTGTTACATCCTCCTCCTCCCCCCCCCCTATTTATGATCATTCGTCCTCGAATGTTGGGTGAAGCTGATAGTTTTGTTAACCTAGGAATTTCATTTGGATAATTGAGAGAGTTCCCATCATAAATAGCACTATCCCATATCCATAGACTAATCTAAAACACATATAGACAAGTCTAGCATGAAGTCTCAATCGATATGGTTCATAAAATAATAAAATGAAACATTAAACCCTTTTCTTGACCATATAATTCACTGATGATACACAAATAAAACTCATACGAATAAAGAATTCAATATACCTACTAAATACAACATGCAAACGACATATCAAATCAACAAATGCTAGTAGAACTTATGATCATATAAGGGGACCACATGATCTCAACTCATTATGTTGATGTTTTGAATGCGGAGGGTTACTTAGGATCTCTACAATCTTCTATTCCCAAGTATTTTATGTTATATTCTATCCCTTCCCTACTACTTCAATGGAGGTTACACATTTTGAGCTTAGCTTCCGGGCCTTAACAATCAAGAATAACTATAGTATCTCCCATTTTTTTGTGTATGGAACGGACAAATAAAATCCTAGGTCTAACCTATCGGGGCAGTACTTTCCAATCTCTTTTATCTCATGACGCTTTTCAGAGATGAGTCATATAAAAACGCATAGCTATCAATATGATCTCTAAAGTTTTATGTCGCACCTTCTAATAGGGCATTATGCTAAGTTATATATCTAAGGTTGATTAAATTTACATATATGCCCAACCTTTTCTAGTAAAAATCTTCACTACATAATGATACAAGGAAATTATTTTCAAAATTGTTCAAACCTAAAATCAATAAGCATAGAGAGGCATAATATATGGATCAATAAGTCACATTGGGCATGACACAAAAGTGGACTAGCCCAAAAGGGAGCGCAAGGTATATGGACATTAAGCTATAGATATATACGGTGTACGTATGCATATAAAATATAGGGTAGCGTGTGAGCGAATGAACTATAGAGAATGTAGGAATGGACTACATGATCACATGATCCATGAGTACATAAGCTAAGAAATGTGTAATACGTAAGCAAGTAGACTATATGACATGTAGACATATAAGAAAATGAACTACGTAACACAAATCACATTGAGCAAGTGTGTTATATCGCATGGATAGGTGGTCAATAAGTACAGCACATGACACATGGCTAGAAAAGTTTTAAGGCATGTAATGTATAATCATGTAGGCTACGAGGCATGTAAAATATATAGAAATGGTCATATGATCAATTAGCATGAGGTACCCATTTAATATGGACAAAAGGGAAAATGACATAAAAATATATAAGTTATAGAACATGCAATACGTATAATTATATAACAAACCAGCATTGGAGACTATGAGATATCCTATATAACCACTCTACCATATTAAGGTCAAACACACTGTCTTAAGCGTTAAGTCATGGATGGGATAGTTCTGCTCATATTCCTTACCTCAAACCATATACAATTAATTTCCCCATCTACTCTCTTCAATCCCCTAAGAATTCTTATATGTGTTCTGCTATTGGGACTCTTCTTCCCTCTAGGTCAATATAAATACCCCAGTTAAGATAGAAAAAGAAAATCCTCAATAGTTTAGTTTCAGAGTAGAGGATGAGGTCAACTTTTCCTTCATTACTAGCTTATGTTATATCACACTCAATGTCTTGTGCCCTTTGAGGGTCGAAATAGAACATAAATAGTAAAGATTGAACGCACCATAAAACATGAACTCTAATAACATGTAAATGTCATGTACCTATTAAGTTATGTCATGATCCATAAAATCATAGAGTTATCCCCTTTGGTCTTAACTAGATAGGTCTATCCATACTACTAGATTTTTTTTAAAAATAAGTGAGGGTGCTCCAACTCTTTTCCCAAGCAAGATAGCGAATAAGAACAACTAGCATATGATCAATTTTTCCTCTCCTTTAACTGGACTATGGCTGATGAATTACTGCAGGCATATATTAAATTAACCATGTAGTATCTCTATTCAATTGGATGGAAGTCTATACATGTGTATAATTCTCTACTTCTCTTTTGTACTAATGTCATGGAGGAACTAGGCCCATGTATCTATATAAGTAACCTTTCTATTCACCTCTTTTTTTCTTGTTGTTATCAAGACCAAATATCAAGACTTGAATCAATACAAAATTTACTTTTGTGTCTAACAAAGGTTCACAAAGTTGTTCCCAGATGCGCCATTATAACTCGTTAGGGTTGAAGAGTTAATACCATATCACCTCTACTCCTATGTTTAGGAATTTGATATATCCCATCTCTTTCTAACTTGAAGCTCTACGTACATATTCGGCACGTGTCATTCAAGCTTCATTCTCACATGCTTCCTATCTAACAAGTACCTTTGAATAAAAAATGGTAGCTTCATGTACTCTAATTTAACCATGTACAACCGACTAATCACAACTTAAGTCTAACAAATCAATTTTCCTTTTGTTAAAGCCCTTTAGTCACATACTAATCCTCTAAATCCAACACATAGATCATAATAGGAACTAACATACATATATCATCTGCGGAAATTGGCACACTTATCCTTAAGTTTTATAATGATAAAAAGAAAATAAATGTTATTAGCAGTTATTTGGGGTTGTTGGAACATACCACATAAACCAACTATTAACATATTAGGGATGATATATGGTGAGAATTTAGGTCTTGTCAAACAATTAGGGGTATCACAAGTAACACGATTGCACTGATACACTCAACTATCATATTGTGCCACTGCCTTCTTCCAACTAAATGAAACGGGTTCAACAAAATCAATTTTGAGTACATGTGTAACAATAGAAATTCTATGTATAACACAAACTAAGAATAAGTGTTCTATATATGAATAGATCCTATAAATATGGAGGAAATATAGAACTCAAGAGGTGGGTACATCCTCCTAAGAAGATGTGCTTGGGAATGTTGTGTAACAAGGTAAACCCATCATTTTTTAAGCATATGGATAACCATACAATATATTTCTCAATTGAACCAACGTGATACAAATGGTACAAATGAAAGTTTAGATGCAAATAGCATAAAAGCTTGTACATACCTTGTGGAGTTGGATGGTCGAATAAAATGAGCTCAAAATAGTTTGTTGACATTTTATCTAGGATTAACCTTAACCATAGTAAGCATAATATAAATAACATGATCAGGTAAAAGTGGAAATTGACTTCTTCACTTACCTCTATCACACGATCTGGATTATGAAGGAAGGTAACATTTCCTAAATGTCCAAGTATCCCCCTAATTATAAATGTGGCGCACAACACATTCATATGTAAGGCTCTACTAGACACGACTTTGTAGACTTCCTAGGACGAACTAATATGATACCACTTTCGTAACACCCTAACCCTATGTGAGGCAGACAAGTACCATATGAACACATGTTTTACAAGTGACCTATGATGTGAAAGTAAACTACGATGCAGATAGAGTTACTGATGAGAAGCTTCATATAAAACACATGTTGACTAGCTGAACCAATACATGTGACAAGTGAAACTATGAATACATATGATAGCTTTAAAATGTCTACAAAGCGACTACTTTAATCCATGATGGTACAACTATGAAAATACGCATAGTAAAGACTCGGGAAAGCCCCGAATCAACCTGGACCTCACCATCAACTGTTGAGTATTATGTGCTTGTATTGCGGAGATCTACTAGCTCACTTGTACCTATAACATGAAATGCAGTGTCCCTAGGGACGACAGTACGAAAGAATGTAGTGAATATGTAAGGCATAATACAACATTATGTAAAATCAGAACGCATGTAAACCAAATACCAATAGATAAAGATTTGAGACCACCTTTGCTTATACTTGTGGAATCGTGTATGTTCCATTATTTTCTTTACATCTCTATGCATTATAATATTTATAAGATATATTATAAAAATGACCAGCTGATCAGCGGTAGAAGAGGATGACCCATGCTAGGCATTTCAACCCCTGGATGTTGTCCTCATAATTCCACAAATTGGGATCGGCACATGTTAGGCTTTTGGCCCTTGAGCTGCCACCCTTCCAAACCAATAAGGATCGGTCCATGTTAGGTTTTCGCTCACGAGATGCAACCCATCTATACCAATTGGGATTGACCCATGCTAGGGATTTGCCTCTGGGCTCCACACATAATTATACAGATAGTTCACTTAGATTTTTTAATCATTGAGATTGTTTTTTGATGTGCCTAACTCCTTTGAGATTGTTCTTTGGATAATCATAACTCTTTTAAGATTGTTGTTTTGGTGGTCATAATCATTGTTGAGATTTGGAACTATTGACTTGTAGTAGAAGATATACGAATATGGATTACGATAATAACAATGACGTGTGAAGAAAATGTAACATGAACGTAATATTTAAGAGCTTCAGTGACTAAGTAAGCATTTAGACATCTCAAGTTGAAGCACCTATCAAGTGAAGACATTTAAGTTTCAGCCAAGATATTTGAACTCTATATGATAGCCAAATACTCACTAACTAGTATAAAAAAACAAGGTATACATGAATGTGGAACGAAGGAAGAATGCGGACAAATTCAACTTAAGGATGGATACATATTCCAAGTACGTACATATAAATGTACAATAGAGCAAGTAGACATCTTGTGAGGTAACATAATAGTCAAACACAGTGTGTAGTAATAACCAATAAAGGGAACATATGAACATGTGACAAGATGACATATATGATGAACTAGAAAATTGAAGCAAGTTAGCTTGATATGGGCAAATTGTATATCCAACATATAAACATATGTACTATGTATAATCTTGGATCACTTTGATTTATATAAAGGGAATATGTGCCAACGATATTTTACGATGAAACATGTTTAAACCTTGCATTCATATTAGAGTACTCACTTTGATGCTCTAGGGAGTAGGAAGTGCAATTATTGATTGGTCACTACCAAGGGCACTTAGAAAGCTTACAAGTGTTGGATTCATGCCAATGAAATTGGAAATCGAATAGCCTTAAATACCTTGCTGCACAACTTTGGTTATTACAATGAGTTAATCATCTTCCTTTCAGATTTTATCTACAATGGAGTAAATAATAAGACTAACATTAGTAGTTGATCCACAAGTTTGGGTTGGATAAGACAAAAACAATAATTTGCAGTATATCTATAATTGATCACATCAAGTGTTCTTCCCATCAATTTTCCCCTAATATTTTTATATACTATAAAGTCTTCTTATAAGGTCCTTCAAAACCCCACGGGCTTCATCACGTCTAGAAAACAATATTAAAGGAATGGGAGGAAGTAAGCTTATGCAACACTCAATTAACTGGTGTATCACTATTCTTTCAATGTACTATCCTCTAACCAGTTCCCATGACTTGTCTCTACATACCCAGCCAGACCCTCTTATTTTATGTTATAAAAACAGTCACTAAGCATCACAACGTGGAAGAAACAATATCTGAACTCACGACTTCCTATCAACACCACATGAGTTCTAACTAACATTACAATTAAATGCTCAAAACAAGCTCACAATCAAAATTTAAGGGGACTCCACTCCGTAGCTATCCCAACAAGAACATCCTTCTTTAACATTTACCAAGCCCACACCATATAGAGGAAACACTCCTAAGTTCATTAACACATACAATCTTTCACAAACAATGCAAGAACAAGAGAGGGATGAAAATTTCCATAGCTTACCTTGCTGGATAGAAACCTAACTTGCTAAGACATGGATTCTTCAAGGTTTAGGTTGTTCACTCCCCCCCTTAACTTGATGTTAAATAATATTATTCACTTGTATTCCTTAAAATGGGATATGTTCCTCTAACTTGTACTTTAAAAGGAAAGGGTTTGCTTCAGATTTTAATGGTGAAGCTATAGACCAGAACTGTTGGAGCTTCTATGGCTTTCCTTGGAGATATTTTCTTGAGAATAAGTGATGAAGGATATGTGATAAGCTTGAGTGCATTAGAGGTTCCTTTTGGATGTTTTCACTTAATAAATTGGAGGAATAATATGGTCCCTTAATTTTAAGCAAGCAGGTGCATCACCTCCTCAAGTTCTGCCACAAGTTTTTAAGTAGGTGCATCACCTCCTTTCCCTTTTCACTTAAAATGTAGTCCACGTATTCTATGTTGGTGCATCACCTACTTGCTCTTTTCACATAAAATGTAATTCACTTATTCTAAGTAGGTGCATCACCTACTTGCTCTTTTCACTTGAAATGCAGTCCCTGGCAAGAAAACATATTCAAAGAGAATTTCAGAATGAAAAATGAAACAAGTTTAGAACTTGGTTTTTTGAGGCACATAGCCAATATGATTTAAATAATATATCACAAGATTTTTATGAAACTTGTGCTTTACATAGTAAAATTATTTACTTTGTCCCTTGGTTTATAACTACTCATTTACCTTTATATATCTAGGTAATTGAAAGGACTTTTAAGGAGAGTGACGGATCTATTAATAGAGCCGTTTATCCTCCCTATGCTCTGTTTATATTACCTAATAATACTGGGTTAACTTTTTCAGCTTTTCAGAAATTTATTCAAAGAGACGTTGCCCAAATTACTATTAATGAAAATAATAATTTTATTGCTCAAAATAATTATTTGAGTTTATATGTTAAATTTTTAGGAGAACATATTAGTTCTCTTGATAAAAAAAATAGACGAATTAATTATTTTGGTAAAGGGTTTTCATAAAACTCCACAAGAGGATATTGCTACTACTTCCAAAACACCAATAAAAGTTCCAACGCATATCCAGCGTCCTATTGATACTACTGATTTTAAGATAAAATCTTTTAATGATTTAGAAAGTCTTATTGATAAAAAGCTTTCTGGTTTAAGTACCAAACCCCTTGACCTTTCAAATGATTTTTCAGATATTAACAAAATTGAAGGGCAATTTCTGAAAATAATAATTTAGAAACCTCCGATATTAATTCTAGACGATTTCAATCCGGATATCGTAACCAACAAAATGTTGTTGGTAAAGGTTGCTATGCTACTATTCCATCCATGATGACTTACTATTACCCTCGTCCAACTCCTCAAGATGTTCTGATAGAAGAAAGAGATTGGAATCAGACTAACACTTCATATAGTGGAAATGAGGTCTATGAATGGAATTTGGATGGCCTAACAAAAAGGAAGGTCTCAATCATGGTAAAACGGATGTTGATGTATTCGTCTATTTGTAGGCATACCAATAATAATTCTGATCATGCTACCTGTAAGATGATTATTGAAGGATTTACAGGACAACTTCGTGGATGGTGGGATAATTTCCTATCTCCCGAAGAGAAGTATGATATTACTAATGCCTCCAAGGAGGAGATAAAAAGAGAAATAGTCGTTGGTGAAGATGGAAAAAACAACAGAAAAGGTGACTAAGCAAAATATTGAAGATGCGGTTTATACCCTTGTCCTCACAATTATAGAACATTTTAATGGAAGATTTTCCAACCAAAATGAAACTATTCGTACCCTTCTAAATGGTCTTAAGTGTAGACATTTTAGGAGAATTTAGATGGTATAAGGATACTTTCCTAAGTAGAGTCAAGGATTTACCGGAAAGTAAAATAAGTTATTGGAAGGCAAGATTTATAGATGGACTCCCTCCATTGTTTGTTGAAAGGGTGAAGAAGACCCTAAGAGGAGATCTCACTGAGATTCCCTATGATAATTACACCATGGAAAGCTAATAGGCACTTGCACACAAGAAGGATTAAATATGTGCAATGAGCTAAAACTTGCTCAGCAGGTCAAAAGGAACCAGATGTCAGAAAAATCCCAATTAGGAGATTTTTGCACGCAGTTTGGCATCGAAGGACCTTCTCGTGATAATAAGAAAAAGAATTATGACACGAATGATCCAAAGAAAACCCACAAAAGACTTCATCGTTCAAAACGATACAAAGAAAAACATGAAGCTAAAAATGCTCATCGCAAGGCAACCAGATTTGCCAAAAACTTCTCTAAAAGAGAACTGAAGGATATCAAGTGTAGGAAATGTGTAAAGTATGGACATATTGCTCCAAATTGTAAGTTGAAAAAGCTTAAAGCTTTAGAGCTTAATGAAGCCACTCATGACAAAATTTATGAGTTATTATACGAATCAGAATCTGAATCAGATCGTTACGAGTCCAGTCCAGATGACAGTAGTGATAATAACAATTCTGATCATTCTAATCAGTGTGTTAAATGTGCAGGTAATACTTGTACGTGTGAACAAGATGAATTTTATAAGCTCCAATCCCAATTTGAGGATTTAAATTTTGATATGATCTCTTCTGATGATGTGATTTATTTATTAAAGGAAGTTTCTGATGAGAATCTCAGGAACAAGATTTTAGAAATGGCTTCCTCTAAAACCTCTTCTTCCAAGACTTTTTAAAAACCTAAGAAGAGTGAAATTATAGATTCTAATTCAAACCTCTATTATTTAGAAGAAGTTTTTACTCGTCTTGAGAAAAAGGGTTAAGATGTCAAAACCAGAAATACTTCTCTTGATGATTTAAAATTTGAAGTTGAAAACTTGAAAAGAGAGATTAAATCTCTTAAACAGAACCAAATAATTCATGATCACAGAATTTTTCAACTAGGGAACAGTAAGAATGATGATTCTTCCCCACCAACACAGCCTACCGATAAAGGAAAGGAAATTGATGAAGAAAGAGATGAAGAGTCTCTTCATCTTAACAATTCAAAACCTAATAGTTTTCTTGGAATGATGCAAATTGTTACTGCTCGTCGTTGGTATATTAAATGTACCATTTTAATCAATAATGATTTTAAAATCACTAGCACTGCTATGATTGATAGTGGAGCAGATGTTAGTTGTATTCAAGAAGTATTAATCCCTTCAAGGTTTTATCAAAAAACTACGCATATTTTAAATCAGCTTCTAATCATGCTTTAGATATAAAGTATAAACTATCTAATACTTGCATTTGCCAAAGTAGGGTTTGCATTCCTCATTTTTTCTTTTTAGTAAAAAATCAGTTGCACCCTCCAATTATACTTGGAACCCCTTTTAAAAATGCTATTTATCCTTTTTCCTATTTAGATTCAAAAGGATTTACAGCTACTTTTAATGTTAATACCTTTGATTTTATAACTGAACTATTAACTAGAGATATCAATACTTTGATTCATCTGAAACAAAGACACATTGATTCTTTACAAATGGAGATTTACAGTATGAATATTGTAAATACACTTCGTCCAGCTAAAGTACAGGAAAAAATTAAATTAATTGCTGGAAAAATGACCGTTGATATTTGCGCAGACCACCCAAGTGCTTTGGAACAGAAAAAAACACATTGTAACTTTGCCATATGAGGACAATTTCTGCGAAAGTGATATTCCCACTAAATCACGTCCCTGCCAAATGAATGCAGAATTAGTGGAATTTTGCAAAAAAGAAATTGATAATCTCTTACAAAAAGGTTTGATAAAACCTTCAAAATCTCCTTGGTCTTGCACTGCTTTTTATGTTAATAAAGCTGCAGAACAAGAACGTGGTGTGCCCAGGTTGGTAATTAACTATAAACCTTTAAACAAGATTTTAAAATGGATTAGATATCATATTCCAAAAAAAAAAGATCTTTTATCAAGATTACATGATGCCAATATATTTTCAAAATTTGATTTAAAATCAGGATATTGGCAAATTCAAGTTTTTAAGGAACATACTTATAGAACTGCTTTTAATGTTCCTTTTGGGCAGTATGAATGGAATGTTATGCGATTTGGTTTACAAAATGCCCCGTCAGAATTTCAAAAAAATATGAATGATATCTTTAATCCATATATGGATTTTATTATTGTATATATAGATGATATTTTGGTTTATTCTAAAACTTTAGAAACTCATATCAAACATCTTGATATTTTTAAAAAGATTGTTATACAAAATGGTTTGGTCATTTCTAAATCAAAAATGAGTCTGTTCCAAACAAATGTCAGACTTTTAGGACATCAAATTTGTCAAGGAAAAATTACTCCCATCCAAAGATCTATTGATTTTGCCTCAAAATTTCCTGATGTTATAACAGACAGGACTATGTTACAAAGATTTTTGGGAAGTTTAAATTATATTTCTCCTTTTTATAAAAATCTTTCTAAAGATTTAGCTCCTCTAACTGATAGATTAAAAAAGAGCAATAAATCTCCTTGGAATGATAGTCTTACTAATCTTGTTAAAGATGTTAAGCAACGGATTAAATCCTTGCCATGTCTGACTCTTGCTAACCCAGCATGGAAAAAGATTGTTGAAACTGATGCTTCTAATCTTGGTTATGGAGGAATACTTAAACAAATTAATCCCCATGATAAAAATGAATATCTTATACGATTTCACTCAGGCAAATGGACTGAAGCACAGAGCAAATATGCGACTGTGGCACATGAAATGCTTTGTATTGTTAAATGTGTTTTAAAATTTCAGGATGATCTTTACAATCAAAACTTTCTGATCAACACAGATGCTCAATCTGTTAAATATATGTTTGGTAAAGATTTTAAACATGACGCATCAAAAATAATGTTTGCTAGGTGGCAAGCCCGACTAGCCCCTTTTGATTTTGAAATACAGTATAAAAAGGAAATTGATAATTCTCTTCCAGAATTTTTATCCATGGAATACCTGAATTCTTAGACAAAGTTTTTATGTCTTATTTTACAAATTTATTTGATGACAGGAAATTAATTGTCATACTAAAGGCAATCCCTTTGGGAAAGGATATTCAAGAATAATTCTTGAGAAATTGATAATGTCAATTATACAAGACGAAATGCAAGAATTCCATTTTTCTATACATAGCTATGAAGATGATGATGGTCCTTATTATTTAGATCCAGATGATTATATTGGATCAATTGAACTAAATGATATGAATTATTATTTTGATCATCACTAACCAGTTTGCTAATCATCGCAGCATGGGAAGAAATGACCCTCCTCCGTGGTCACAAGTACGTGGCATAGGAGGAAAGAACAATCAAGGAAGAGGAAGATCAACCTCTCAATCCTCTCAGAGGTTGTCATACGCCTCATCATTTCCAATAATACAATTGGGAAACAAGAGGCTAATCAATTCAAAAATTGACGAAGCATCATCTTCAACGCCGATGATTAATTTGGAAGATATTCCAGTAGACAGTCCATTATATGGACAGCTTAAAGCATATCTGCAGACGAAAGAGCAAGGTGATACCTATGCTTCTTTGACGAAAGAAGGTGATACCCAAAAAAGCTCTGAAGAGGCAACCACCAAAGAAATTATATTTCTTTTGAAAAACTCTGATATTCAGAGAAGCAATGAACCTTGGAAAATATTCCAAAGGTATTTAATAAAGGGGTTATATTTCCCCGGAGAGTCTTATAAAACGCGATCATATTATGAAGCTATTCTGGTTCATACAGGAAGTGCTGAGTTTCAGCATTTTACCTCAGAAAATGAAAAAGAAGTTTATAACTTCTCAAAAATTATTATCAAGCAGATCATATCTGCAGAAGAGTGGGGAATCTCCACTATGCATGAAAAACAGGTTTATGTTAACAAAATAAACATGAATTTTACCTACTGGGATTATATCCAAGCTTTTAATAAAATATTTTATTATAATAATGACAAGCATAAGCACACCTGGTTTATTAAGATCTGTGCAAAAGTCTTTGACCAAAC
>CM040626.1:68381034-68436314 GCA_022817965.1 Solanum lycopersicoides
CACCCACCCACCAATTTAGGACACACCAATTATTTCATTTCTAGTAATTTCTAGTAATCTGTTTTATTAATAGAAAAGAGGCAACAAGAATATTGGATGCAACCTGTGCAACCACCCGCAATTTCATACTCAAGAAACAGAGAGTACAATTTCTACAATCTATGGTGAAGTTAAAACTTAATTCAAACATACAACAGTCAAACATCAATAAGACAACTAACAAAGAAAATCTTAAACTCAAAGAAAAAGTAAGCAAAGACTAAGGTAAGGCTGTGATTTTTGCTCGCAGTCAAACATCAATAAGACAGATAACAATCTGAAAGCATGTAGAACAGAACAACAACAGAGAATAAATACTATAAAGGATAGAAGAAAGTAGAATTAAGGTTTACAGTGAAGTTTATTAAAGAAGAATGAAGGTAAAAAGTCAAGCTTGAACATTTTTATGGGTTCTTCTACAATAAGTAGAAAAGTTCGCCTCTTTGAAAACAGAATTGCAACTTGTATTCTAAACATGACTTTAAACAGGTGGATATTTAAGCAAATGATCATGTCTTCTCAATCTTCAAGTATTTCGGACAATCTTGCTAGTTCTAACTAGCAAGCAATAAACAGTGATGTGTATGAATCATGATCGAGTTGTTCAAGATAGAATATAAGAAGAAGTAAAAAAACCAACCTTGATTGTTACAGCCATCAAATGGATGATTGATTAGTTGATGAGCACCCCTATCTTCAGGCGAACCAACAGTGAATCTTAGCGTATTAGGATCAAGTGTTAATCCTGGATTTAGGCGCTGAAGTTGTGCAATGATGTTTACTGTAACATCTCTTTCCATTGTATCTTTTTACGCATTGAATTTTTCTTGCATTCTTTGTTGCATCCTCTCTTCAAGTCCCTCGATTTTTTTCTGCATCATTTCATCATCGACAGTTTGTGAAGAGAGACCAGAACCTTCCTGTTTATGTTTCAAAAGAGTCTTGGTTACTCCACGTCCATATAATATTACTCGACCTGGATGATCTTGCCCCATGACTGTTGTAAATGCGTCAAGAGATTGAGTAACATCTTCATTTTGTTGAGTTTCTATCCTCTCCATTTCAGCCTACATATCAGGTTCAAGAGAAGAGATTTCAATTAAATTGTATCGATCATATATATAAGGACAAAAAATTCATATATATCAACATAGAATAAGAAAATTTCATACTACTTTGGCAATTGTATCTTCATATGAGTCCTTGTATACTTGGTCAGGTTTCCTTTTTCTAGTAGCCACAAATAAGTCGTTACTTGACAAAGCATCAGGAGTTTCCTTCTTTTTTTCCTAGTTACATGCAAGTCACCATTAAAATTTTCCTAAAAAAAAGTGAACAATGTCATAGTAATTATACAAGAAAACATCAAACCTCGCGAATTATAGCAAAACTTGTCTTGCCAACAGTGTGTGGATACCTCAACTTTTTTCGATTCTCTTTATTGGTGTGGGACGTCTCCTATAAATTAATAAATTAATGATTCAAACAGATACTAGTAGTAATGGAGAAAAAATTCTTATGAGATATTCAAGATTTATTTATCACCTTAGCTTCATCAGAGTTCTAATATGCAAGTATTTCCACAAAATGCAGACTCTGAAACAAATTTAGGCCTTTTTGCCATTCGAGTTGCATCATCGGCATATGCATAAAAGTATGTTTTCTTCAACCTACACTTATACCCTCTTCAAGCAAGTTTAATTGCTCCCAAAGCCCAATCTTTTCCAACTTCCGGAATGTCATATTTTTCCTACACTTAAATCCAATTACATCCACAAGAAAAATGAAATATTTTCAACCAAATAATAAAACAGTAGAATATAAAACCTTGTTATAGTTTCACATATCATCATGTGTCTTCAACTTCTTCCAATTAAATACATTAAGAGGACAAAATGTTCCATTTCTTGCCAATGTTCCAAGAAAGCTTCCCAATTCACTTACCACTTCTTTAGTAGGACGAATGGGCTAGTTCAACTCATTTAGCAGGATCAGTTTACGCTCACTCTGTCCATGAACAACTTGCATTTGTGTTCCACCTCTTTTTTCTTGTTTAGTATAGGGTCTACAATAAAATGAACAGAGATTATAGTTATTCAGAGAACTTTTGGAATAATATGAACTTAAATCTGTATATGCTTTCCTTGTTCCTCAATTGGGTTATTTTCTTCGAGATTGGTTGAATTTTGTGGACGTTGCTGCATTGGTTCCTGAAGTGGTTGTGATGCTGGAGTACTAGAAAGTTGTGACTGTTGTGGCACTTTTTCATCAGCTACTTGTGATACAGGAGTGGTAGAATTGGGCAACAGGTGCTGCACTTTCTCATGTACTGATTGTACTGTAGGAAAAGTAGAATTTAAAGACACATGTTGCACTTTATACGACACTTGAGATTCATTTAGACTGTTGTTCGAGTTCAATTTTTTCTTGTGACACTTTTCCTTTGACTTCATAGCTTGAACGGCTAAAATAGACTCTGAGTTCCGTTTGTGCTTGTGATTTGATACCATTTTATTTCGCAAAGAAGCAAGTGATCCAGCTGAAACATAGTTTAAATTCTAAACTTTTTGGCGTTTTGTCACACACGTTTCTTGATTCATGATTGTTCAAGTCCCTGCAATTTTAGAAAATTAAATATAAAATTGGTTAGAAGAAAGAATTCAATACTTTTGCACTTAACAAACCTCATGAATAAAACCAACCTCACTCTCGTTACACATAACAAAAATAATAAAATAGCACAATAGAAATGGAATAAAGAGGATCACTTAATCATTTAATCATCTTCCTCCATCCAATCCCAATCTTTTCATCAACATCATTCTCCTCTTCTGACGTTTCTACAATTGTATCTTCTGAATGTTGTGCATTACATGTAATATCAACAATATCAACGGGCGCATCCTCTCTTGACCATCTAAAGTCACCCTCATCTAATCCAGCTGAGGAACCAATGTCATCATTAGGCTCCCTCCAAAATGTGTCGCCTATATTAGGACAATTTTCTTCCTCTAGATCATATAAATAAACAGGAACCTTATTCCTTGAATAATAAACATCTTTCTTAATTCGATCCGCGACATAAAACACTTGATAAACCTGTGATGCTAACATAAAAGGGTCATCTTTACTGCATAACTTGTTGAAGTACACTCGAGTTAACCCATATTCATCTACTTCATTCTGATACCACTCACATCAAAACAATACAACACTAAAACAACCATAATAATCAATTTCAATGATATCTTGAATAACTCCATGATAAACAACATTCCATCAACGGGATTTTGGTCCCGCAAACTAGCAACTATCTGTTGTAGCTGATAAAGTCACTCCACCATTTTTAGTTATACGGGGGCATCCCTCTTTTTTGTATGAAATCAATATCCATTGACAAAATATGCAGTATATCTCCATGCCACCATATTAGGCCCTTTAGCTAGCCTTAGTAACTGTCGAGGTACTTCAACTTTTACTTTTCTTTTCGAACCAATTGCTAAATTCACGACTGTGATTCCTTGCTCTTGCCCATGCATTTAATCTACTATGATTACTCATTATGTTCTTATGTTCCCTTCAACATGAATATTGAAAATTTAGTTACTGGACTTTATAAATCTTAATGTACCTTATCTAACAAACAAATTTGTTATAAAATATAAATAATTGTTGTACAATTTATCTTACTCGATAAGATTTTCCACTTGTTCATCTCTAGTATTGAAAAGGGTATACCGATGTGTTTCATGACGTAACTCTGAATCCATGAAATTCTCTTCTCCCTTTCAATTGGATGACCAATCTTAGGGAATATAGGTGACAAATTCCGATCGAATTCCTCATCCTCAATTTGGTACCTACTAAATCTTGTCTTCACTCGATCATGTAGGTATCTCGAACTACGATTCATGCAATCTCTACCCACAACACCCTCTATTATTGATGCTTCTGGACATTTTCGATTACGCATGAGCCCCTTAAAGTTATATAACTCTCTCTCAATGGAATACATCCAACGAAGATGAATCGGGCCCCCAAGCTTTATTTCATTCACTAAATGAATAGGCAAATGTAGCATTATGTCAAAAAAGGCTGGATGAAAAATCATTTCAAGATCACAAATTATTTAACCAATTTCAGACTCTAATTTTTCGTGATCCGTTCGCCTTATTACCTTACTACATATGTCTCTAAAGAAATCATCAAACCTTATCAATGTCAATGAAACTTTCTTGGGCAATGTCTTTATAACGACAACCTGAAGCAAGTAATGTATCATAAAATGAGAATCATGACTCTTGTATCCTGATATTTTTTCTCATGCACGCGGTGTGATATATTTGAAGCACACCCTTTAGGTAATTTGACATCTTTGAAGACAGTGCAAAATAACCTCTTTAGTTCTGGCTTCATGAAGAATGATGAATGAGCCAAACTTATTTCCATCATCGTCTTCAATTGGTTGTAGATCCTTTCGGTTTTCCCTTTTCTCGCAAGTCATAGCGAGAATTTACATGATCTTTTGACTTTCCATCTATCTCTAATAAAGTTCGAAGCAAACTATCACATATGTTCTTCTCTATGTGCATCACATCAAGATTGTGCTTTAATTTTTTATGTTCCCAATATGGCAATTCAAAGAAAATAGATCTTTTTTTCCATGGACCCTTATTATCTCGCGATCTCTTTCTTTTACCCTTTCCAAAGACATTATTGAATTCATTCAACTCTTCAAGTAATTCTACACCCTACAAAGGAGTAGGTGCAGGCCTGTGCTCTTCCTTACCATCAAATGACTTCTTATCTTTTTGCAATGGATGATTAGTAATTAAAAATTTCTGATGACCCAAATAACACATCTTACGACTATGTTTAAGATATTGAGAGCATGTGTCATAATTACAAGTAGGGAATGCAAATTTTCCCTTAGCGTGTAAGACCCCGAAAATGATTAAGGTTCTTAGAGACTCACATGTGTGTAAAATGGTTTTAAAATATGTTCATTAAGTGTTTTATAGTATGTATACTTGATTTGAGGTTATTTGGAAGTCAAACGTCAAGGGACGACCAAGACGTTCAACGACTAGTCACCAAAGGTCCTTAAGTGTTTTTATGTTCTTATGTGTGTGTCATGGGCTCATGAGGTCCTTATATGAGTTATAATGATGTTTATAGGCAGTGTGTTAAGTTTCATGAAGTTTGAAGGTCAAACGTTCAAGAACCTACAAACGTTCGAAAGTTAGCCCTTTAGACGTGCTAGTGTGTCCTTGTATGTTTGCCTTGTTTTTATGTGTTGTTTGAAGTCCAAAAATAGTAGGGTTGACCCTATCATCTTAATATATATGTTAAGGGTCAAAACGTCCGGGTATGACTCCCCGAGGATCACCCTAAGGGCCCTCAAGGAGGACCCAAACATTGGACAAGAGGCTGCCCAAGGCAGCGAGCAAGCCAAGATTAGGACTTTCCCTGTGCGACGCGCGTAGCACGCACCTCACTGTCCCAAAAATATTTGGGGCAGAATTTGGAGGCTTCCCCGCGACGCGCAGCCCACTCCCAGACCCGATTGCGTCATTTTAAAGTCAATTTTGACATGTCTAAAAGTCCCAATAAGCATGGATTGTTTTACTAACTTAAAGGGACGATTATAAATATATTTTATGCCTTATTTAACCCCTTTTACAATCCAAAACCCCAAAACCCAATAAGAAAATAAAAAATCCCAAATCTCTCTTCTTCTCCAAATTCTCTCAAACGTCCATTGGAGGGAAAAACTCAAGTTCAAGCTAGGGGATGGATTTTCATTATTTCTTCTTCAATTTCTTGTGGGATTCTTATATATAAGGTATGGTGATACTTCATCCTTAGTTATCCATTCATCTAAGGAGTCAATCAAGGATTTTCAAATATGATCAAAGACCAAAATTCCCAATTTCCTATCTGGCCATGTGTTCTTTCTCAAATTGATTTCAAAAGCATGTTTATGATAAATTGATGATTATCTACTGTTTTAAAGATGAATTTGAATCCAATTTCATGATGAACCCATGATCCTCCTAAATTCTCAAATTGGCCTATAATGTGGGTCTTGTGATCTTGACTCTATGTTGATTGAATTATATTTCAATTTTGTTGAATTGCCTATTACAATCGTTAATCATGTCAATTGAATATGAATTGTTGAATGAGTGATCAATTATGATCAAGGTGTAGGTATTGGGTAAATTTATCTATATTTCTCTACTTTCTATAGACTAGATGAAGTAGTGTACTTCATGTGATCTTGAAAGCTATGATGTTTGAAGTATGATTTTATTTATGCAATGGTACCTTTAGCTACTATTTAAACATGTACTGGTGTTGAATTATTGGAATTGATCAATGATGATCAAAGCTTAGAGGAATTGTAAGTTTGCTATATTCTCTCTACTCTTCTTATAGAATTGCTAGTTGATGTAGCCTTGTATGGAATTCTGTGGTATGGTCCACCTATGGTGTCGGTGTTTAACTTATTTTTATGCTATTATGTGTTGTGATCATGGCCTTGAAGGCAATTGTATCTTGAAAGTATGGTTATGATGATCACACAATGTGAAATATTATGCCTACTCTCCAATGCTAGTTTATGATCTAGGTTATATTGATGATGCTTCCTCTACATTCAAACGGCTATGTTAGGGCTAGGTGTGGTCTACATGTTGATGTTTGAATACTCTTGTGTAGCATGATCCCTACCTATGTACCACATATGAATATGTTGTATTGAGCATGATTAGGAGTCCTAGATGTAAATGATGAATATGTCTTACCTCCTATGCTATGATGGTTGGTGTGTGGTATATAGTTCCTATTACGCTATATATTAGTTGTCTATGGTTTAATGGACTTAAGTGTGTATTGTGATATTTGTAAGGTGGTTGCCTTAATGTTAGGATCGTTGCCATTATGTGAACATATGGTCCAATGTATATAAACACCTCATGCATGCTTATCAAGTAGTATAGGTTCATGGTGTCTAATGAAAGGATAATTCTCATATGAACTAATGTCTACTACTATTCATGTTAAGTCTATGTTTATGAAGTATGATATTTATCCCTTAACTAGGATGACTTGATAGGTGTACTAGTATGGGCAAGGGTATGAGACCTTGTCTATGCATTGCACATGTGTGCCTTGATAGGATAATTCCTAGGTTCAGATTTCTATGTATATGAATATGATTGCATGGTTATGTTATGAATGTGTATAATGTCTTAAAGTGTTTGTATGAAAGGATTGCTCATATAGTTACACCTATAGACTTATGCATTGATGTATGAACATGTGTGACACTAATGTGTTATGTGAAAGGTTTGCTCACATATATGTATACACACATGTGTATGATGATCTAGTCAATAGAGGGACACTTGAAAAGTGTTCTCAAGGGTACCCTAAAACTAGATAGGTTCTTGAATATGCTATAAGCATATGGGGAGTCAATATCCTAAGCCTATGTTTTATGAAATAATGTAATAAAGGCTTTTCAATAAAGGGAACTTAGCTTAGCACCGAGCGAACTTGACAATGAGAGGTGTTGGCTTCCCTTGAGAAAGATTCACCATTGGTTTCTCATAAGGTGTTGACTTCCCTTGGAGGAACATTCACTTATGGTTCCACATGAGGTGTTGACTTTCCTTGAGGAAGATTCACCCATGGTTTCTCATGAGATGAGGATCCAATGCTAATGAGCATGTAGAGGGTTATGTATATCTCTTAGTTCCATAAATTATGCTTGAAACATAGGATCTAGCAAGTGAATTTCACCTAATATGCTAGCATATATGTTAATGTTCTACTTTGGCTAAGTAGAGCACCTTCCATTTGTGTAAGGCTCTACAACACCAAATTCCATGTTTAACACCCATGGTCTTAGTGTCGGTTAAGGCTATAGTTTTTCTAAAGTAAAATGGACAATGGAAGTAAATGACTAGGATCCTAACTAGGATAACCTAAGGGAAGTTTCTTAGTGTAGGTGGAGGTATGTGACTTCACCTATGCATTGCACAAGTAGCTCTTGAAGGGAGTTCTAGGAAGGTGTTCTAATGTATATGATTATGTTTATGTTCCTTATGCATAACATTGTAGTGTTGTATACTTGTTGTGATGATATGCATGGTATGAGTCTATATGATGTGTCCTTACCTTATATGCATAGTATGGGTCTTATTGACTATATGAAGAAGTCTTGCTTGACATGAAGGAGGTTGTCTATGCTTGTCTTGTTGATGTATGAAGGGCATGTTAAGGCTTGTAGTTTCTTTGTAGGTTTACTTAGTATGTGTGAGGTTATGGGACTTCACATGTACATTGCACAGTCTCGTATTTGATGGTCGGCGTGGTGATAGGCTTCGTTTCTACGACTGCCTTCCCAGCCGTTGAAGGGATCATGAGTAAGGTTCTATGTGGTTCTTATGAGGTGAAGTCCAAGTATGTTAATGTGACCATTTCCTTGCTATGATTATGCTCGAAGTCTTAACTTGCGTATGGTCTTGGAATGAGTCCATCTATGTGGTCCCTAAAGCATGTTGGGTCAAATGTAAGTTAGGTATCTTATTATATAAAATAATTCTATGAATGCATGTGTTGGGTTAATGAAGGTTGTATGCATGATTCCCTAGTGGACTTAAAGTGATGGTTGAGTGTAGATAGTGTTATGGGACATTGTCTATACATTGCACCAAGCACCACTAGAGTGTTACTTGAGTAGATAAGGAGTTAAAGTAAAAGGAGAGAGTTCACTGTAAACCTGAAATAAGATCACTGTAATTGTAATGTGCTTACTGTTAAGTGGTGAGTTATATGCCTTAAATTCAATGTGTAGTTTTATATGATGTTTGACCATTGAATATGCATATATGAAGTATGTGAATTGTATAATGCTTATTATATCAAAGTTATGAGATTTTCACAAAAAGGCATGATGCATGGTTTTCAAAGTAAAACGTCCCTTTTAAATGAATGTTTTTGCGTGTTTGTCATACTTAGTGCATTCTTGTACTAACACCATTCTTCTCTACCTTTTTACACAAAGTGTAGGTTATGAATGCTTAAAGGATGTCTCTAGGGTGAAGAGTTTTATATGTGATTCCCAAGCTCAAGGAAAGGAATCCTTATGTTCTAAGGATTTCCTATGTCAAGTTTATATTCAATGTATTGTAATAGCTTAAATATTATGTAACGATGTTAAAGGGCCGTGTCCCTAATCTATTCTATGAAGTTGAGTCTAAGATGGCAAAAGAGACTTAGGGTCTAACTATGTATTATGTCTTATATTCTTATATAATGGAAGTGATGTTTCTAGCATGTGATATGCTATTAAAAGTTTTAAATTTTCCGTTAAATTTACTATGACAATGCGATGAATGATAACTATGATCTTGTATAAGACCTCCGAGAGGTCAAGTACGCCATGTTAATTCTAGGGTGTGCTCCCCGGCTGTCACAAGGGCTCCATCCTGAAAGCATTGCTAGTGCTGGAAAATCATATGTTTGGTTTTAGCATCATATGTTTCTATACCAGGTTGCCATCGTTCCTTCAGTTCTGCAATTAGTGGTTGTAGGTACACATCAATATCATTTCCAAGAGATGATGGGCCTGGAGTGATCATTGATAACATAATATACTCCGACTTCATAAAAATCCACGTTGATAAATTATAGTTCATCAACATAACAAGCCACATTCTATGAGAAATACTCATGGTTTGAAATGGATTGAAGCCGTCACTTGAGAAACCCAACCTAACATTACGAGGATCAATAGAGAAGTCTGGATGTAAATGATCAAAATCTTTCCATGCTTCCCCATCATCAGGATGCCTTAAATTCCCATAATTAGGTCATTCATTAGCATGCCATCTCATTCCAACAGTTGTTCCAGGACACATATATAACTGTTGAAGCCTAGGCTTTAAAGGCATGCACCTTAAAATCTGCAAGAATTTTTGAGCTTGCATTAGTTGACGTAGCACCAATATCTTTCCATCTAGAAGACCCACATATAGAGAAGTTATTGACTTTCTCATTGTCCTTCCAGAATAACATGCAATCATTTGGGCATGCATGTATTTTTTCATAATTAAGACCCAAATCTTGTATCACCTTTTTAGCCTTACCGAAAGAATGTTGTATCTTAGAAAAGGGAAAAGCCTCTCTTAATAATTCTAAAAAGTATGAAAAGCAACATTACTCAACCCATGCAAGGTTTTGAACAAATATAATCGAATAATGCAACTCAATTTGGTAAAGATTTCACACTCCGGATATAACAGTTGTTTTCCATCCTCTAATAATTTAAAATGTTTCTTTGCATCTTCAGTTAGTCCCTCTCTCACTCCTTCTCCATGCCCCGGTTCAGCTTCCAAATTTGTAAATGTATCATGAAGTATCCCATCAATATGATCTCGCAAATTAGACCCTTCATCATCATTGATTGGATGAGGTGTATTTCTCATGGAATACCCTTCTCCATGAAAAACCCATTTAGTGTAACCATCAACGAACCCATCAACAACCAAGTGATCCTCCACCACATTTCTATAATGCCAATATTGATTAATGAACTTTTTGCAAGGGCACGATATTTCATTTCCTTGAGAAGCTCGTTCAAATGCCTTATCAAGAAATTGTTTACTCCATGAATATACTCATCTGTCCATATTAGGCAACTCATCTAACTTTTATCATGATTATCCATTGAAATTCTATTTAACACAAGAAAATCATAAAGTAAATTATGGTTAGTCGGTATAATTGTTAAATTAACTTGTAGGTTATGGATTTCAAGAAATTATAAGACCATTATTGTAACAACCCTAAAAATAGATATGCTATGTAATGCTTAATGTGCCAAGAATGCCTACGATTAGACCAGGGTTCACACGGATTGATGCGCGTAGAACCAGACCTCGGAACCCTTGGTACAGCCAATCCAACTAACTTTGGGAGTTATTTGAGCTAGTAAATGTTGGGTCCAACCATGTAGGGCTCTCGAATACAAAGATTTACTCGAAGGCGTCTTTACCGGACTTTAAAAGAAGAAATCTTAGGTTTGAAGGGTCTAGGGGTAAAATGGTCTTTTTCCACGCTAAGGGTAGTATCGTAATTACCTTAAATATATAATTAATTAATTATTTATTAAGGTGGAGGGGCAAATTGGGGAGAGAGAGACGAAATGGAGCTCTTGAAGTTAAGTCTAGCTCCACCCGGGTTCGAACCTAGGTGGAAGCAATGAATTAAATTGTTTTTAATTTAAGTTGGTAAATTAATATAATTAATTTATATTTATTATTTATTAGCTGATTTAAAATAAAAGTAAATCAGATTTTTAATAATTAAATAAAATCTTATTTGACTAAGTCCTAAACTAGACTCCTAAGCCTAAGAAAACTCTCATCTCCCATGCTTACCTCTCTCTCTCACGTCTCTATCACCCTCATTCACGTTTTTTCTGCCAAAATAACTTCAAAAAATAGTAGGTAAACCAAAGTTCTTCACACTTGAAGAACTCACAACGAAAATTACAAACAAACAACTAATCAAAAACGTTACGCAAGAGGGAGGATTATTCCGTCGAATTGGTGTTGAAGTTGAGGGGATTTGGACGTGATTTTTGGAGAAAGTTTTGGGCAGCAAGTCAAGGTTTGAACTACATAAAAGGTATGGGTTTTATTCTCTCTTGGTCCCTTTCCCAAGAGACCCCTTAAGATTCAGTAAATTCTAATCCGAAAACTAGGATTGTTCCCGTTGCATGTCCCTGTCACTAGCTCCCAATGAATTGTAGGTTGGGTATGTTTGCTGGTAGTTTAAGTATGAAGTGTGATTTTCGTGATAATGTGTTCATGATTATGTGTTTAGGATTGTAAGCATGTTAAGTTATGTCAACCGAAAGTATGTGATAAATGATATGTTTTTATGGTTGAATTTTATGTGCGAATGTTTGTGTAAATTATGAGGTGTAAAGGTGGTGTAATGTTGCTGGATGTAATGGTAATTCTTGGCTGAATATAATCATAAAAATATTACACTTAAAGATGCACCAAATGATCCACGAAATGCCTTAAGAATTAACGTATGAATGATGGTAAAAAGAAGCTGAAAATAGTGAACAAATTTCCAGCATTTGGTAGGTTGGGTTCGGCAAAACAAAGTGGTACAAAATGCAATTAAAAATGAATGTAAAATAAGTGAAATCACTAAGGATTGAATCCAAGACATCATTACATGAAACCTACAAAAAATCAACAAAAGATCAAGACAAAAATGGATTGGAAGAGACTAAATTTCCAGCCTGCTGGAAATTGTAGTCTTGGCCATTTTTAAGAAAATGAGCTTCGTTTAAAAAAAAAATTAATTAAAATGTGAGGTCATTGGGGATTGAACCCATGACCTCACTAAATGAAAATTTCATAAAAAATTTGTGAGAAAAATGCAAGGAAAAATAGATGTGGTGAGTGGGGATTGAACCCACAACCTCTTGAATGGATGAGAGAGTTAGGAGAAAAATAAAGGAGAAAATAAATGTGGAGAGTGGGGATTGAACCCACAACCTCTTGGATAGGTGAGAAAGTTAAGAGATAAATTAAAATAAAAATAATGAGCTTGTGGAGGATTGAACCCACAACCTCCTTGACTTAAACGGAAAAGGAGAGGAGAAAAAGAAAGGAAATGTTATGGGGCTGATGGGAATCGAACTAGGGTCTCCCAAATCTGAAAAAATGCAATTATCAAGTTTAAAATAAGATTAAGTGTTGTCCAAGGGATTTGAAATAGGGTTCCCTTTCCCAAATTCCGTATTGATACATAAGTCATACGTGAATTAAATGTTCAAGAATAATGCCACCTACTTAGATCGAAATCGAGATCTTGGCATACATACAAGATGCATAAGTCTTGTATCACATAATCTTAGGAAGATATGAATCACTTAGACGATATATGAATGAAGCCTCATGGCTTGTATGTATGGACACATAAGTCTAACATACGTTTAAAAGTAAGTGATCCTAAGATGTATGTAATGAAATGATGAAACCCTAGAAGGGTTAAGTATGAGTGTAAATACACTAAATGGCCAAGTGCATTGACATATGATGAAATGAACAATGAAATGATGAAATGAACAATGAAATGATGAAATGAACAATGATATGATGAAATGAACAATGAAATGATGAAATGAACAATGATATGATGAAATGAACAATGAAATGATGAAATGAACAATGATATGATGAAATGAACAATGAAATGACGAAATGAACCATGAAATGATGAAATGAAAAATAAAATGATGAAACCCTAGAAGGGTTAAGTAAAAGTGTGAAACACACTAAATGGCCAAGTGCATTGGCATATGATGAAGTTAACATTCACGTAAAAAGGGGTGAGTAATTATGAAGAGTAAATGTGCTAATGTTAATGAATGTGGTGACAACATGATATGAGGCTAATGTAAAAGATGAGAGAAATCTCAAATGAGCCTAAGTAAATATTACCAAAACGTACTCACCTATGAGAGTGTAAGATAATGAAGAGACCAGTCTCTATGAACACTCTAATGAAAGTATTGAGCTTAACACACTTAATACTAATGATGAGATGAGAAATCATCTAATGAGCTATGATGTCCTCAGACTATAAGCCAACTTCCATAACGTATGAGATGAATGTAATGGAACTTTATACTGAGCACCGATAGAATAGCTATGAGCAGTGATGCCTTCTTTTGGGAAGGGCGGAGGTTCACGTAACTCCCATGAGATGAGACTGTCCGGCATGCCGGGTATGGGTCTCCTTGTATCTCCTAGTCTTCGAACCTATACTGCCAATATAGGGATCTGGCGGGGTTCAATTCCCATGTACGCTAGCATGTTTTGGGTCACTTTGGCCGGTGATTCCACCTCTTTTCGGTGTGGGGGAGACACTGGATTTCATGATGCTCACATGATCTATGTCGGTTAAAGTTAAAGTTCCCAATGAATGAATGAGGCCAGCCTCAAATGAAGCACATAATGAAATGAATGATACCAAAAGTGTTAGGATATGATAATCAAAAGGTGAGTTAGATTCAAGTAATGACATTAGGTCATTCTTGGTCATTGCACAACGAACCTAATGAAAGTCTTAAACTACATCCTAGGTATAACTAGTGTTTACACTAGCCTATGAATGAAATGAAATGGAGTACGTATGAATGAACGAAGTAGACTCTGTGTTTGCTAATGAAGACTCCCTAGTTGAGGTCCCATCTGTTGAGACCTCATTTCTAGGAGGTCTTAATGTTAAGTCCATGATTCCAAGGTCTCATGGCATATGAATGAATGACAATAAAGAAGTTATGTGCTACATGCAAAAGGTGTTGTATGCTATATGATATGTGATATGTGTAAATGTTATGTGTTGTGTGCAAATGTGAAAAGTATGATGATGTATGTTATTCTCATGGCATAACTTTCCTATTCTAAATCTGGAAAGCTCACTGACTTTCCTAATCCAAATTTGGAAAGCTCATTTACTTTCCTAATCCAAATTTGGAAACTTTCCTAATCCCAATTTGGCAAGTCTACTGACTTGACTTCCAAAAATCACGTTGTTAGGAAAGAGCTATTCTTTCTCATGCATGTCCTTGGTGTGTGCTTGCATATACCCATACTTAGTACAAGTGTGTACTAACCCTATACAAACTCTACTATTTTAGGTGCAGGCACAGGTGGACGATAGAGCTACAGATCATCGTTGCAGTTATCCGGACGTCCAGCATTCATCCGGAGTTGGTAGGTCCTCATGCTTTCGAGGATGCTACTGTTTATATTCTAGCTTAGTTTTAGAGTTGAGCTAGTGGAGCATGTTCCACTAGCGTTTCTTTCCTTTTTATTCAGACTATGTATTGGTGCCATTTTGGCAATTATACGCTTAATAAGAATTGAACTATTTCTTTCAGTTGCTTATCTCTTAATGTTAGATGGTTGATGGTGAACAATTATGTATTAATGAGAATGTTTTTATAAGTATGTTAGAAAAAAAAGTTTCAAATTTTCCGCTAAAATTAACCTATGTAAAGTAAGAATGACGTAAGTAGGCTTGTCTGCGACCTCTGAGAGGTCAACGACGCCGGTCTCGTCTGGGGTCTAGATTCCAGTCGTGACAAAGTTGGTATCAGAGCACTAGGTTAAATTACGAAAATAATAAGTTCACATCAACCACATTGAGTAGTTTCTAAGTCATGGTAGTGAAGTGCACCACTATCCTGGATTAAAGACTGCATGATGCGTAGGAAAGTTTCCCTTCTTCTGATTTATCGTGCTTTTCCTAATGTCTAATTTTCTTGATGTTATGAGTGTGTCTAACATCAACTCTTGAAGTTTCCGAAAGATGAATACAAGGAAAAAGGAAGCGGAGATATTGGAGGAGCAGCTGCTGGGTAATCCAAGTTTTCCCCAGGATCCAGCTGCTAGAATAGAGATGCCTGTTAACCAGTTGGGTTGACAGATGATGAAGTAAGAACAACGTTTTGTATAAATGGCACAAGCTAGCGCTTTACAAGCTCAAGCTGTTGGGTTTGATTGATGTGAAGAAGTCTGAGTTGACATCTACCAGCTAAAGGATGTAGCTCAATCCTGGTATAAGGTGTGACAGATAGCAAGGCCTTAGAGGAGGTCTATTACTTGGAATCTTTTCAAGATGGCTACTTTAGAGCAGTTCTTTCCCAGATAAATGAAGGAGACTAAGGTTGAGAATTCATCAACCTTAAGCAGGGCTCGATATCAGTCAGGGATTACTCCCTGAAGTTCGTAAGACTTACAGCCCAGGAGAGGCCACCTAATAGGAAGTGTGGCATAATGCATGGAGGAGAATGTATGATGGACCCTAATGATTATAGTTGTGGCAAACCGGGTCACATTATGAAGGATTGTCCGAACGGAGGAAATGTAAGAGCTGATAGTATACAAGAGATTGCCACAGTGAAGGTATTGTGGAGGAATCATCTTGTTGGGTGCTACGTGGGAGGCGAGGCCGACATGAGATCCGCTACCCTCATCTATTCAGCCCTTGAGGTTAGACTTCCTACTCTTAAGTCTAAAGTTTCCTTATCTCTCCATTCTTTGTTGCTANAAATTTTCCGCTAAAATTAACCTATGTAAAGTAAGAATGATGTAAGTAGGCTTGTCTGCGACCTCTGAGAGGTCAACGACGCCGGTCTCGTCTGGGGTCTAGATTCCAGTCGTGACAAAGTTGGTATCAGAGCACTAGGTTAAATTACGAAAATAATAAGTTCACATCAACCACATTGAGTAGTTTCTAAGTCATGGTAGTGAAGTGCACCACTATCCTGGATTAAAGACTGCATGATGCGTAGGAAAGTTTCCCTTCTTCTGATCTTATCGTGCTTTTCCTAATGTCTAATTTTCTTGATGTTATGAGTGTGTCTAACATCAACTCTTGAAGTTTCCGAAAGATGAATACAAGGATAAAAGGAAGCGGAGATATTGGAGGAGCAGCTGCTGGGGTAATCCAAGTTTTCCCCCAGGATCCAGCTGCTAGAATAGAGATGCCTGTTAACCCAGTTGGGTTGACAGATGATGAAGTAAGAACAACGTTTGTATAAATGGCACAAGCTAGCGCTTTACAAGCTCAAGCTGTTGGGTTTGATTGATGTGAAGAAGTCTGAGTTGACATCCTACCAGCTAAAGGATGTACCTCAATCCTGGTATAAGGTGTGACAGGATAGCAAGGCCTTAGGAGGAGGTCCTATTACTTGGAATCTTTTCAAGATGGCTACTTTAGAGCAGTTCTTTCCCAGATAAATGAAGGAGACTAAGGTTGAGGAATTCATCAACCTTAAGCAGGGCTCGATATCAGTCAGGGATTACTCCCTGAAGTTCGTAAGACTTTACAGCCCAGGAGAGGCCACCTAATAGGAAGTGTGGCATAATTCATGGAGGAGAATGTATGATGGACCCTAATGATGTTATAGTTGTGGCAAACCTGGTCACATTATGAAGGATTGTCCGAACGGGAGGAAACATAAGAGCTGATAGAGTATAAAAGAAGATTGCCACAGTGAAGGTATTGTGGAGGAATCATCTTGTTGAGGGTGCTACGTGGGAGGCCGAGGCCGACATGAGATCCCGCTACCCTCATCTATTCAGCCCTTGAGGTTAGACTTCCTACTCTTAAGTCTAAGTTTCCTTATCTCTCCATTCTTTGTTGCTATTGCTTGATTGTGTATAGTAACTATGTTATGATCTGACTGGCATTACGCTAGATAGTTAGTAGTGTCATTCGGGGACGAATGTTCCTAAGGGGGGGATAATGTAACAACCCTAAAAATAGATATGCTACGTAATGCTTAATGTGCCAAGAATGCCTAGGATTAGACCAGGGTTCACACGGATTGATGCGCGTAGAACCAGACCTCGGAACCCTTGGTACAGCCAATCCAACTAACTTTGGGAGTTAGTTGAGCTAGGAAAGGTTGGGTCCAACCATGTAGGGCTCTCGAATACAAAGATTTACTCGAAGGCGTCTTTACCGGACTTTAAAAGAAGAAATCTTAGGTTTGAAGGGTCTAGGGGTAAAATGGTCTTTTTCCACGCTAAGGGTAGTATCGTAATTACCTTAAATATATAATTAATTAATTATTTATTAAGGTGGAGGGGCAAATTGGGGAGAGAGAGACGAAATGGAGCTCTTGAAGTTAAGTCTGCTCCACCCGGGTTCGAACCTAGGTGGAAGCAATGAATTAAATTGTTTTTAATTTAAGTTGGTAAATTAATGTAATTAATTATATTATTATTATTAGCTGATTTAAAATAAAAGAAATCAGATTTTTAATAATTAAATAAAATCTTATTTGACTAAGTCCTAAACTAGACTCCTAAGCCTAAGAAAACTCTCATCTCCCATGCTTACCTCTCTCTCTCACGTCTCTATCACTCATTCACGTTTTTTCTGCCAAAATAACTTCAAAAAATAGTAGGTAAACCAAAGTTCTTCACACTTGAAGAACTCACAACGAAAATTACAAACAAACAACTAATCAAAAACGTTACGCAAGAGGGAGGATTATTCCGTCGAATTGGTGTTGAAGTTGAGGGGATTTGGACGTGATTTTTGGAGAAAGTTTTGGGCAGCAAGTCAAGGTTTGAACTACATAAAAGGTATGGGTTTTCTTCTCTCTTGGTCCCTTTCCCAAGAGACCCCTTAAGATTCAGTAAATTTTAATCCGAAAACTAGGATTGTTCCCGTTGCATGTCCCTGTCACTAGCTCCCAATGAATTGTAGGTTGGGTATGTTTGCTGGTAGTTTAAGTATGAAGTGTGATTTTCGTGATAATGTGTTCATGATTATGTGTTTAGGATTGTAAGCATGTTAAGTTATGTCAACCGAAAGTATGTGAAAAATGATATGTTTTTATGGTTGAATTTTATGTGCGAATGTTTGTGTAAATTATGAGGTGTAAAGGTGGTGTAATGTTGCTGGATGTAATGGTAATTCTTGGCTGAATATAATCATAAAAATATTACACTTAAAGATGCACCAAATGATCCACGAAATGCCTTAAGAATTAACGTATGAATGATGGTAAAAAGAAGCTGAAAATAGTGAATAAATTTCCAGCATTTGGTAGGTTGGGTTCGGCAAAACAAAGTGGTACAAAATGCAATTAAAAATGAATGTAAAATAAGTGAAATCACTAAGGATTGAATCCAAGACATCATTACATGAAACCTACAAAAAATCAACAAAAGATCAAGACAAAAATGGATTGGAAGAGACTAAATTTCCAGCCTGCTGGAAATTGTAGTCTTGGCCATTTTTAAGAAAATGAGCTTCATTTAAAAAAAAATTAATTAAAATGTGAGGTCATTGGGGATTGAACTCATGACCTCACTAAATGAAAATTTCATAAAAAATTCGTGAGAAAAATGCAAGGAAAAATAGATGTGGTGAGTGGGGATTGAACCCACAACCTCTTGAATGGATGAGAGAGTTAGGAGAAAAATAAAGGAGAAAATAAATGTGGAGAGTGGGGATTGAACCCACAACCTCTTGGATAGGTGAGAAAGTTAAGAGATAAATTAAAATAAAAATAATGAGCTTGTGGAGGATTGAACCCACAACCTCCTTGACTTAAACGGAAAAGGAGAGGAAAAAAAAAGGAAATGTTATGGGGTTGATGGGAATCGAACTAGGGTCTCCCAAATTTGAAAAATGCAATTATCAAGTTTAAAATAAGATTAAGTGTTGTCCAAGGGATTTGAAATAGGGTTCCCTTGCCCAAATTCCGTATTGATACATAAGTCATACGTGAATTAAATGTTCAAGAATAATGCCACCTACTTAGATCGAAATCGAGATCTTGGCATACATACAAGATGCATAAGTCTTGTATCACATAATCTTAGGAAGATATGAATCACTTAGACGACATATGAATGAAGCCTCATGGCTTGTATGTATGGACACATAAGTCTAACATACGTTTAAAAGTAAGTGATCCTAAGATGTATGTAATGAAATGATGAAACACTAGAAGGGTTAAATATGAGTGTAAATACACTAAATGGCCAAGTGCATTGACATATGATGAAATGAACAATGAAATGATGAAATGAACAATGAAATGATGAAATGAACAATGATATGATGAAATGAACAATGAAATGATGAAATGAACAATGAAATGATGAAATGAACAATGATATGATGAAATGAACAATGAAATGACGAAATAAACAATGAAATGATGAAATGAAAAATGAAATGATGAAACCCTAGAAGGGTTAAGTAAAAGTGTGAAACACACTAAATGGCCAAGTGCATTGGCATATGATGAAGTGAACATTCACGTAAAAAGGGGTGAGTAATTATGAAGAGTAAATGTGCTAATGTTAATGAATGTGGTGACAACATGATATGAGGCTAATGTAAAAGATGAGAGAAATCTCAAATGAGCCTATGTAAATGTTACCAAAACGTACTCACCTATGAGAGTGTAAGATAATGAAGAGACCAGTCTCTATGAACACTCTAATGAAAGTATTGAGCTTAACACACTTAATACTAATGATGAGATGAGAAATCATCTAATGAGCTATGATGTCCTCAGACTAGAAGCCAACTTCCATAACGTATGAGATGAATGTAATGGAACTTTATACTGAGCACCGATAGACTAGCTATGAGCGGTGATGCCTTCTTTTGGGAAGGGCGGAGGTTCACGTAACTCTCATGAGATGAGACTGTACGGCATGCCGGGTATGGGTCTCCTTGTATCTCCTAGTCTTCGAACCTATACTGCCAATATAGGGATCTAGCGGGGTTCAATTCCCATGTACGCTAGCATGTTTTGGGTCACTTTGGCCGGTGATTCCACCTCTTTTCGATGTGGGGGAGACACTGGATTTCATGATGCTCACATGATCTATGTCGGTTAAAGTTAAAGTTCCCAATGAATGAATGAGGCCAGCCTCAAATGAAGCACATAATGAAATGAATGATACCAAAAGTGTTAGGATAGGATA
Organism: Solanum lycopersicoides; assembly: GCA_022817965.1. Taxonomy (NCBI): domain Eukaryota; kingdom Viridiplantae; phylum Streptophyta; class Magnoliopsida; order Solanales; family Solanaceae; genus Solanum; species Solanum lycopersicoides. The sequence goes on from CM040626.1 coordinate 68,401,647, forward strand.
ATCAAAAGGTGAGTTAGATTCAAGTAATGACATTAGGTCATTCTTGGTCATTGCACAACGAACCTAATGAAAGTCTTAAACTACATTCTAGGTATAACTAGTGTTTACACTAGCCTATGAATGAAATGAAATGGAGTACGTATGAATGAACGAAGTAGATTCTGTGTTTGCTAATGAAGACTCCCTAGTTGAGGTCCCATCTGTTGAGACCTCATTTCTGGGAGGTCTTAATGTTAAGTCCATGATTCCAAGGTCTCATGGCATATGAATGAATGACAATAAAGAAGTTACGTGCTACATGCAAAAGGTGTTGTATGCTATATGATATGTGCTATGTATAAATGTTATGTGCTGTGTGCAAATGTGAAAAGTATGATGATGTATGTTATTCTCATGGCATAACTTTCCTATTCTAAATCTGGAAAGCTCACTGACTTTCCTAATCCAAATTTGGAAACTTTCCTAATCCCAATTTGGCAAGTCTACTGACTTGACTTCCAAAAATCACGTTGTTAGGAGAGAGCTATTCTTTCTCATGCATGTCCTTGGTGTGTGCTTGCATATACCCATACTTAGTACAAGTGTGTACTAACCCTATACAAACTCTACTATTTTAGGTGCAGGCACAGGTGGACGATAGAGCTACAGGATTATCGTTGCAGTTATCCGGACGTCCAGCATTCATCCGGAGTTGGTAGGTCCTCATGCTTTCGAGGATGCTACTGTTTTATATTCTAGCTTAGTTTTAGAGTTGAGCTAGTGGAGCATGTTCCACTAGCGTTTCTTTCCTGTTTCTATTCAGACTATGTATTGGTGCCATTTTAGCAATTATACGCTTAATAAGAATTGAACTATTTCTTTCAGTTGCTTATCTCTTAATGTTAGATGGTTGATGGTGAACAATTATGTATTAATGAGAATGTTTTTATAAGTATGTTAGGAAAAAAAAAGTTTCAAATTTTCCGCTAAAATTAACCTATGTAAAGTAAGAATGATGTAAGTAGGCTTGTCTGCGACCTCTGAGAGGTCAACGACGCCGGTCTCGTCTGGGGTCTAGATTCCAGTCGTGACAATTATTTTTAGCTTGTTGTTGTTCAAAGTTCCCCTTTAACTATCTCTATTGTATCCTTAGAGTCTTCATGCTCAAAGTTTCCTTTTGTCTATCTTTTGTATTATTTTTCATGGAAATATAGGAAATCGTCAAATTATGCTTCTCTTTTATCTTTTTTGGTCTTTTATGTTGTTTCAGACATTAGTTTTGTAAGTTATGTTTGGAAGTTCATATCATGTTTAAACTTTTAAATAACACCATAAGAATCAAGAGGATCAAAATTCTTCTCTTTTCAACTCTTTCAAAGCTAAGCTTTTATATCGTGATGTGTATAGGTTTCTATCCAACGACTAGAACAAGTACTAGGTAGAGACACGTAACTTTGAATTTTCCAGATTGTTTTTGGCAAAATGACATTCTAAGTAATGTTCTGTTAATATTCTTTTCTTTTCTTTTCTGCTATCATTTTTTCTCCTAACTTAAAAGATCTCAGAACTAAAGCATCAGAAGAAATAAAAGGTAATCTTTGATAAAATTAACAATCTAAATTAATCTGTAATCACTTTGTTTTCTTCAGCTTATAACATGAATTTAAATTATCGATTCTAAAACAGTATCTCCATAGTGTTCTTAAAAATCCTCGAAATAGTTTTAATGATACTTGGATGTAATAATTCTAAGTTTAAATTTTCATCTTTAACATAAATACATACAAATTTGCATCATGTTTTTGCACTTACAACATAAACTTGAATTATTGATTCTAAAATAGTTTCTCCAAAGTGTTCTAAAACAAATCCTCGAAACAGTTTTAATGCTACTTGGTCGTAACAATTCTAAGTTTGTTTTCTAAGTTTAAATGTTCCTCTCAAATACATATTAAATTTGAATAGTATTTTGCACTTACAACATAAACTTGAATTATCGATTCTAAAACAGTTTCTCCAAAGTGTTCCAAAACAAATCCTCGAAACAATGTAAAGCTGCTTGGTTGTAACAATTCTAAGTTTAATTTATAAGTTTAAATGTTCATCTATAACAGAAATAACTATTAAACTTGAATCATGTTTTTGCACAACTATCTCAACTCGTAACTTCATAATCATATCACAACTCCAAACAACAGTTGGATACTATAATAAATTTCTCAAATTTACCCCAAAACACTACTCATTAATGACATATTTCTATCTTCATACAAGTAAAATTGAAAAAACATAAGAATAGACAACCAAAGTTACATATAAACAATAGTGTATTGCTATTTTCTTAGATGCATCAACTTAACGCTGACTAAATCTTTAATAAAAAATTGATATGAAAATAAACAAAACTCAATAATTTTGAGAAATAAGAACGCACCTCAAAACATATCCAAGGACAAGTTTTTTCTTCAGCTACTCTCGTTGATTTCTTTCTTCTTCAACACTATAACAATCTACAGTACAGATAATCAACCTAAGTGACTTTATAATTCAGAGAGAATAACATAAAATTAGAAAATAAGTCCAAAATATGCATGAGAAAATAGAGAATATAACCTAAAATTAGAGCTTTGGGAAGTTGAGAAAGAACTTGGTGCAGCAAATCTTGGAGTTTTGGGCTGAGTTAGAGAAGCACATGAACCCAACAACAATTTAAGAACTGGTTGAGCGATATTAAGTTGAGCGCAGCACAACACATCAAAATACTAACAACCAACACCGATTAGAATAAATCTATCGACACTACAGAGGCAAATTTCGGTGATGATCGATTTGGGTGAATTGACTGGCGACAATTAGGGCTTTTTGACTAGAAATCGTCGATGATGAAAAGAGGCCAATTTCAGCGATACTGAAATTGTATATGTTTTGTTATTTTTGGGAAAAGAAAAAATAATTAATTGTATAGTAAATTTTAGGCGCTTTAGTGAAAATATTTGAGGAAAATTAGGAGGGAAATATAGTGCCATGTGTGAACATGACCCGTTGCTACATACGACCGCTTGCAACGGTTAGGAAAATCCGTTGCAATAACAAATATTTTGCAATGGTTGTCACTTTATTGCAACAGTTTTCAAGATATCATATACACATATCATCGTGGGCCTTATGCAACGCTTATAACCTTTGCTATAGACATCTATGGCTACACTTGTTGAACTATTGCGATACAATCTGTTGATGTAGGCCTTACTTCTAGTAGTGTTTTCTCCCAAAAGAATGTTTTAATTTATGTTGAACGACATGTTTAGGAATGTATGTATAGGAGTAAGTATAAAAATGAAAGCATGATGGCATAAAAAGCATAAAAAAAAGGATTCCCTTCCAAAGAATGATGAAATGTGCTAGATCTTTAGGCTTGATAAGTCAAATGTGTTGGATATCAATATTAAATGGTAGGAACCGATTTGAGTTCATGACTTAAGTTAAAACTCAAACTGGGAAATGTTATAATATGATAATGAAGCAATTTGCCAAGGCTGTGTGAGAACAGTTTAATGTTTAGATAGTATGTGTCAATCGAGAACTTGCCGTGTTGGTCCTACTAAGATATTCTAGGCTAGAAGCTAGGAAGTGATCATAGACCCTTGCTCTAGTAAGTCCATTAATGCCTAATATTATCCAACCAAGTTAAATAATTGTTCCCTTTGATCCTAATGTTTGAGCCTAACATAGACCACTTTTTTCAATTCACCTAACTCACCTTCCATAAATAAATTATTCTGGCCCCGGTCCCTCCTTGGACATGTGCATCTTGACTTAGGCCAAAAGCCTAAGTTGAGGGTGGCTAATTAAAAATTTACCTTGATATTGGCCCTGGTAAGACGTCGGATATTGTGCGCCTCAACTCATGCAAAATACGTAATTGGAGGGTGGCTATGAAAAAAAACCCGAATGAAAAATGGGTATTAAAAGAGTTGTGTTTTGAAGAGAAAAAAAGAGATGTGAAGTTTTGCAAAAGAAGAAAAAGATGAATAACAAAAGTGCTAAAAATATAAAATAATAAAGAAAATAAAGAGAAAGAAAAAGAAGAAAAGCAGAAAAAGTTTGTGATATAAAGTCAAAGGTCACATTTGTGTTGAAAAGAGTTGAGGGAAAGAAATGAAAATAAAAAGATGCAAGAATTGGTTGAGAAAAGAGGTAACATGCTACTTTAATGTCAAGAAGTGCAGAAAGTCACTAAAAAGTACCCAAATATATCCTACCTGACCCTAATCCTATATTACAAGCCAAAAAAATCCTATAGTTATCCTAGTGACTAGTTTGGAGAGTCTAAGCAGTGAAAATAAGGGCAACCCTATCATATTGAGCACTCACTGTACTTGAAGTCACTTATGAGCGTGAGTTTTAAATGAATCCTAAAACTCGAAATTCATATCTCTTGTGGGTGAAAAGAGATTTCTTTTGAAGTGAGGGCATTAGTTCTATTATTGTAGAATTGGTACCTTGGTGATTGTGAATTGTGTATGTTGTGGTGTTTGTTGGTCAATTTATGTCACGTTTTAATCCATATGATTTGATTTTTTTGAGTCTAATAGAAAATATTTGCAATGGGAAAATGGAATGGATTGAAATAGCCATGTGATTGCTTGAGTTTGTATATCTGCTTCTATATAAGTGTCATTTAGAGTTTTAGCGTGTCTCTTTAGGACAAACAATGAGTTTAAGTTGAGGGTGGTTATATAATGTGAGTTTACGGTATTTTTGATATATTTCACTTAAGAGTAGTGTGTGACTAGGGCCATATTGTATAAGGATTAATGTTTTTGTGTTATATTTGTATGAAATAGGCTTGGACATGGAAGAGTCAGATGACAACTGAAAATCTACAGAAGGAGCCACCCATGGATGTCACCTATGGATCGTAGGTCCTTTGATAGTTCATCTATGGGTGGCGTAGATGGAGAATCATGAAAGTCTGACCAAGTGTGGAACTAGGGATGCAAGTGATAGATGGTAGGTCGACCCACGGGCTGTCATGCACATCTGTCGAATGATTCATAGAAGTTTAAGTTCTAGTACCTGATGAAATTCCTAAGTGTAAAGCCACAGAAGAGTACCACGGACCATAGGTCAACCTTCGATCTATTCTACACGTCTATCGTTATTATATAAGAGTGCAGGTTCCAGTCTCTCTAGAAAAAGTTGTATGTGACCCATGGCCCGTAGGTCGAGTTGTCGAGAAAAGTTGCATCCAGAAAGTTAATTTCCTTATTATTTTTTCTTTTTGTTTAAGACATGTTTTCTTTAAGTACGGTATGTAAACCTCTTTGTTTTTTTTGGGGGGAGGGTTATACATTATTGTTTACTTTTAGTTCTTGATATTTTCTGGGGAATTAACTTGCAAACTTTGGCAATTTTAATTCCAACTTTCTGTTTATAAGATTTTTGCTTTGAAATTTTGTTCTGGATTTTGGGTTTCTTCTACTCTGAACGTAAGTTCATGATTGTGTTCTTTCAAGAATGAGTAGCTAAATCCACAACTAGTGTTGTGAGAACCATGAGCACTTAAAAACGTATGAATAATACCTAAGTAATTCTTGAATAGTGTTGATGCATGCATTGGTAATTCTTTCACTCATAAGTCATTTTAATAAGTGCACGCATATGAACTCGCTATGTTGCTACTTTCCTGGTCAAGGAGGTAATTGATGAGAAAAGAATTATCAACAGAGATTTAGTGTTATACTATCTAATAATCTAATGTCAATTGGTGCGAGAGTGAAAACTAAGTCATACATTATTGTGATGTCTAATCTGAGGTGAATGTAAGGGTTCGTATATTATACACATGTAGCCAAACCAAGGTGCGAGATTAAATTTCCTATTTGGAGGACCAATCACTTAGAGGTACATACCTTACAAACTTTGCATGTAAAACACTAGGAAAGGATTACTATTATTAGAATTACCGCGTTAAGAGCTTATGGGAATAAATACACCTTAGTTCTCTCTCATATTGATAACTCGAAGTTTGAATCTTGCTCACTTTTTACTTAACAACAATGACTTCTTTGATTACAAAATCCCCCTTTAGTTACTTGTTTTAGGAAGTAGTTTGACTTAACAGAAATAATCGTTAGTTTATTTAATCCTAAATTATTTTCCTCGTGGAATCGACCCAACCTACAAGTTGGGTTCTATATTTGACAACGATCGCTTATGCTTCTTTAGGGAGGTGTAATTTGAGTGTATCATGTGCTACAATCCAAAGAAATAAAATTTCTCATGATATTGGAATTGTAGTATCGAAAGAATCATTTTAAGTTAGAAAGAAATACTGAAAATAAATTATATTGAGGCTATAAAATATGAAAAGATTTATGATATTCATGTTAATATAATCAAAGTGGGTTATAAATATTTACGCTAAATATTATTCATGTTTTCACGTTGTTTGTGGTAACTAAACATGGGCATGACGATGAAATCACAAACAAAATAAATAGAAGTTTATTGACATGAATATCATTTGGTATAATCTGTTGATGACCATCCCGTTTCAAATATGGTACGAATATATATATATATATATATATATATATATATATATATATATATATATATATATATATATATATATATATATTAACAATAATAATATAAATTCTTCATGAATTTTCTTGGATTATTTATTTTCATTATAAAATTATCATTCTACGAGCTAAAGGTTGAGATTGTATCTGCTGATATTTTCAAATGTATAAATATGTGAATATGGACCGTTCACCCACCGTGTCTAGCATTTACTATTAAATGATTTAACATATGCATCTACATCATGGTCAAAAGTTCTTTATTATCAACATACATTTTTTTTGGCAAAACTTGTTTGCCTAAAATATGAAATCAGGAGTGCATTTGTTTTTTGCATTTATCTCTTGTATTCCTTTATTGATTATTCTCTTATTTATTATTGTTATTCCTGTTATATAATAATGGTGTGGTTTTATTTCTTCTTCTATTAGCTTTTGTGGAATTATATTTATTCTTTTGGATTATTTTCAAAATATAAATGTTTATTAGCATTTGAACCATATATTGTATATAACAAATTTATTGTAAGAACAGATAATACGCAAGTAAAATGGTGGCTAACTAGAAAAATACAAGATTCAGTGACAACGAAAGAAATAAGAAGATTGGTATTAAATATCTTAAACTTTATATTTACAATTGAAGTAATAAAAACTGACAAGAATGTTGTTGCAGACTACTTATCAAGACAAAGCTACTCAGACTGAGAACAAAGAAGAAGATACAATTGAAAAGCTACTCAAAGCCATTACTACACTTTGTACTAAAGTGGATAGTATGGACAATGAGATACAAAAGCTAAAGACTAATGAAGATAATCTGAACTCTAAAGCTAATATAAGTCAGCAGCATGACTATAAAAATGTGGAGCTACGTCGATCGGAAGACAATAAAAATCCAGAGATAAAAGGAGACGATGGGAAACTCCCTTAAACCCATAATGTTTGTTTAAATACAGCTGCAGGTACAAGTAGAAGAGTTAATGAAAAATAAAAAAATACAAACCTAAACCAATTATTTGTTAAACCATTTATCCAAAATACAACAAGACAAATACCCATAGAACCACAAACCTCTACTTATGCAGTTAGCTTACAAAACCAAAGTGACAAAAAAAGATATAATTATATTACACAAACCTATATTGAAAACATATACAAAATCCAAACATATTTAAATCTTAACCCCAGATCTACCTTAACCAAAGATCCAAACCAAGATTATATAACCCAAAAATTGCAAGGATATAACAGACTTATTGCACAACCAAAAACTAGTGCAAATTTAATTAAAACATGTTATAGTTATGGACTACTAAGTACCGTATATACATACGATGGAGAAGAGATAAGCGGAATACCATAACTACATACAACATTTATTGTATATAAAAGAGTTACAAAAGGGAATTTATTTTATATTAAATTCTATACAGCACCAGCAGAAATACTATATGAGGAGGTAAAATCTCCAATTCAAGTTATCAAGATAGGACTAACCAAAGACATGATTATACCAGAAGATATTGACACCAAGACGAAATACCAAAGATAGAGATACCTAGTTTTTATGCCAATAAAAGAATAATTGGTATATCAACTATTATTCAAGAGCTAGCAAATAATTATTTAAATGGAAATGCTATATGGAGTTATTACGCAAGAGATCAAGTCTGTAACAATCCATTTGGTTGTTTTTGAGTGCTAGAGCTTTTTATTTCATAATAGACTCTTTCAAAATTTTAAATGGATATTTTGCACTATTCGTAACTATAATTATAAAATTAAAGGGGACAATTTAAATAATTATTTTAGTTTGTGGATAAAGAAAATAACATTGCAATAAGTAGTGGGTAACTTTCACCACTCTTATAATTAGCCATATAATAATTAGGGTAAAATAATCCAAAGAAGAAAAGAAAAGAGCGAAAGAAGAGAATAACAATAGGCGGAAGAAAAAAACATACCTGTGGGTTAGCAAGGAGAGGCGGCAAGTCTTACAGGTAAAACAAATAAATTATCAATTAAACACTCAATCCTTGTTCATATGTATTAATTGCATCAAGAAGTCCTAGTTAAATTATTATAATAATTTAGGTTGGATGAGAAATTGAAAATCACAAAGTTTCAGTAGGTAGCGTTTTGTTTTATGGTTAAAACCATTAAATTTTATTATTATTTTATTGTATTTTGATACTTGAAGGATCAATATATATATATATATATATATATATATATATATATATATATATATATATATATATATATATTAAAGTCAACAGTACTTCTCAACATGAGAGTTGATGTTATATAATTTTCCTTTTATTGTTTTGTCATTATTAGCCGAATGGTGGGAGTCGATGATTTGCTAATTTTGATGGGTAAATGATTTAAACTTAGTTGCTGATTTTATCTTATTATTGTTGCTACTGGTTTCGGCAACCAGTAGGCTTCAATCCTTAATAAGTAATTGATTCCTTCGGTTATCACAATTTGATTCAAGTTTAGACATAGTGAAATAGGTAGTTAAATTTTAGGTGTATCGAATTGTGTAAATTTCATTAAAATTAAAATAATTGGAGGAACCAAGACTTATCCTTAGGTTTGAATTTTTAAGAAATTGATTATAAATTTGGTGAGTTGTTGGGTCTAGGCTGGACATAAATTAATAGGAGTGTTTATGGACTCGTTAACTTACAAATTGTGCATATAAACTTGATAGATTGGAAAGGTTCGGAGGCAATAAGGAAAGGAAAGGCATTGGAGAATTAGTTGCTTGACTTCGATTCTTCGGTGGAGGTAGGTTATGGTTTATGCTATTTGATAGTAAGCTCTTAATAGTGATTGATATCCATTGAATGATACTGTGAAGTTCTCTAAGTACTTGATTGTGTGGTTGTGTGGCTTGGTTGTGTATTTTGTGATTGGTCTGAAATTCCGAGACCGTGGAATGTATAATCTTGAACCATCTCTATTGAAGTGATGCCTTGAATAAAGAAGGCTTGATGAAATATTATCAATGTAATGAAAAAGTGGTGATATTAAATGATAAATTAATGATATTTTTGGATCGGAGTGTCACGTTCCGACACGGTATCTTTGGATCGGAGTGTCACGTTCCGACACGATATTTTTGGATCGGAGTGTCACGTTCCGACACGGTATTTTTGGATCGGAGTGTCACGTTCCGACACGGATTTCTTGGATCGGCGTGTCACGATTCGATACGGTATTCTTGGATCGGAGTGTCACGTTCCGACACGGTAATATTAAAGGAAAAACATGTTGAATTAATGGAAGATACTCAATCTCAAAGAACTCAACTCCCAAAATGATTTGGTTTGGAGGCATGAGTCCTCATGTGTGATCTTGATACCGTTGACTTAATACGTGCTTACTTCAATGTTGTTGACACTTGTTCATATTGTTTGTTGCTTATCACGTATTAAGTGCTATAGTTGAGTTCATACTATTATTCTTTGTATATTAGTAATTATTTTGGGTTGACTGATGATACTTACTCACTACATGTTGCCTCGTACTGAGCCCTACTTGTTTTCTTGTTTGTTTTCCTTTTATGAAATGCAGCGAGTGTACCTATGACTTCAGATTTTCCTCAGCTCTAGACAGCCTCCCGCATATCAAGTTCCAGGGTGAGCTATCAATTCAAGCTCGTGTTGGGTTCTCTCGGTCATGACATGATGTCCTATACTTTCGGACACATACCATTTTATTCTTTTATTTTGGTGTATTTGATATTCTTAGACTTAGTATTGGAGATTAGATGTCCTTGTTGTGATGACTTTCAGGTTCGGGAAAGGATATTTAACTAGATTTTGAGCTCCGCATTGTTCTTGTATAATATAATTTAAGGTTGAATTCATTGGTTCTCCCACCTAGGTAGTTATGTGTGGGTGCCACTCACGACTCGTTTTGGTCGTGACAAACTTGGTATCAGAGCGTCAGGTTCGTTGATCTCATCACACAAGGACAAGTCTAGTAGAGTCTTGAGGAACGGTATGGGGACGCCTTTACTTTTCTTCGAGAGGCTATAGGACTTTAGGAAAACTCATTTCTTTCTTTCTTTCGTGCTACTACTTGAATCCAATTGGTATCTAGGTGATACAAATTGGTATCTGAACTTCTTCACTCTATTTCACATATGGCTAAAACTAGAGTAGTAGAATTGGAAACACCTACGCTAACAAAAGAAGAGGTGTCCTTAGAGATAGATATGTTTTCCCGATTCACTATAGGTATGTAATATGACTAGTGACTAGTATGATTTTTTTTAATTAAGTTTTTAAAGTTGAAACCCTCATTCTTCATAGGTATTGATCATGAAGATGTTTATGCGTTCATTGCTGATTGTTTTGAGTTGTTTCATAAGATTGATATGGTAGTGCGATTTTTTTTATTAAGTTTATGGCATACCAATTTCAAGGAGATGGTAGTAGTCTCAAGTTAAGTGTCGATTATCAAAGACACTAATAAATACTTGGGCAACATTTTTCTATTTTATCGTGGGTAAGTATATCCCCTAGATTTTGAGGAATATGGGAGAGATGAGTTCCTGAATATTGATTAAGGGAAGATATATGTTCTTTCTTAGGAGACCAAATTCTTGCTTTATTCATATATGCGACTTAACTTTGCTTCAGTTTAAAAGAGTGGATTCACTGCTTTGTGAAGAGATTGAGGTCAGATTTGCATGTTCAAGTTTTATAAATGGTTGTTTCAACAAAATCATTTTATGAAGTAATTGATTTTGGTGATGGAGGTAGATGGGGTGAAGCAAGATGACTTTGCCATGGTTACAACATTCAAGAAGTTTTGTGAGGGATGTATAGATAATGAACATCATTTCTTCAAAAATTACAGTTAGTAAAGTTATCATAACATATATGAATTGAGAATTATTATTTTTTGAAAAAAAGAAATAAAATTAAGGAAAATGTTAGTGTGGATCTGTGGTACAATAGTAATACCTTTAGATTGTGAAATGTATCTTGAGGGTTCTGAATGAGGACTGTGATTTTCTCTTAAGCTTCAAAAGGTAGATTGATACTAGAATGACAAACTTATAGGGAAAGAAAGTCCTAGTAAATATATTAGGTGAACTAAATTGAAGATTTTAGTAAGAAAATGCCTTTAAAATTTAGTTAGTCCCATAAATTTGATTGGTATACTGGAGTTTAAGGTGTCATGTCGAGAAAAAGGTTCATATCTTGATGATGAAAAGGTCTAGCTAAGCAAAGAGAAAGTGATATATGACCTATATGATTTATGTTTGTCGTACTAGTATAAAAAATTCTCATTTAGAATCAATTTTAGTGGCAACAAAGTCTTGAAAGTGTTTTACCGGTTGTGATATCAAATTTAGTATTTGCTTAAGAGTTTGACACCAGGCCTAATCCTACTTGAAAAAGGATTGAAATTATTTTCTTTATTTGGTTTCCAATTCTATCAGGAAAAGAATTGGAATTGTAATCCTATTTGTAGTTGATTTTGACTTTGTAAGGAAAAGCACAATTGTATAAATAGAGGATGGTCTTAAGAGAAAAATTGAACTACTAATTAGTATTTTCCTTGAAAGACATTAGGACATAAGAGAGGTTTTGAGAGAGCTTTCAACAAGAGAGAAGAGAGAAGAGAGAAGAAAAAGATTTATTTTGCTGCATACCTTTTCTCCGACCAGAAACCTTCAGATCATGTTTCTCACTTAACTAACCGTTGGATCACGCTAACATTTATACTACCTGTTCGTAACATCTTGGTGGTTGATTTGAACGATGGAGATTAGATTTGGATGTCCACAAGTTTTTTTCTTCCTGAACAACAGCTGCGTTTAGGTGATACTTGCATTAAAATTATAGAGACATTGTATTTATAGTGTGTATTGTAAGGTGTTTTAATACAATATTTAATAAGAGGAATCTTAATTTAAGACAATGGAGGTGATTAGAGTTAATAATGATGATAAGGGATTGGTGAGGAATTGTGATTGGGATGAAACTATATAAATATTATATATATATATATATATATATATATATATATATATATATATATATATATATATATATATATATATATATATATATATATATATATATATATATTATTATTATTTTTTTTTATTTTTTTTTTAGGATAAATTTTGTATGGTAATAAATACTTGTGAGTATGTAAGGTTGTGATTTCTACTATTTAGTGAGTAACGTGGTTGTATGGAAAGTTTTGAGGAATGTTGGGTCACCGCTCACATAGAATTAAAGGAGCTAGATTCGTAATTAAAAAAAAAAGTGGAATGTAGTGTAGCCTTCAGAAAAGGTGAGAACAAGAATATTTTATTTAATTACAAGGGATAAAAAGGTATCTTTTGGAGGTCTAAAATTGGGTTCTGAGACATGTGGGTTCATATATTTTAATATGGTCATGATTTTAGTGTCACATGTTTATCAAATTGGTTAAAAGCTATCGAATAAGACTTAAGAAAGGAGAGTACATACTCTCAACTCGAGTGTGATGATAAGTTCTCTTGTGATTTTGAGTTTCTAATAATTGCATCGAGTATTGAAATTTGAAAGAATTTACACATGATTAGAGTCGTAAAGTTTGTTACTTTTGATTTTTAAAGAACATGAGAAAAGGTTTCACTTATTAGTGTTGTCTTACAATATAAGGTAAAATGTCATGGGTTATTAGTAAAAGGATGCGATCGGTAAGCGATCTAGATAAATTAAGAAGAGTCTAGTAAAAGAAAGGTCGAGAGTAGAATTTTGCACCATGGGAAGAATTTTAGAAAAGTGAAGGAATAAGACGTCTTGTATAAACCCTTGGGATGAAAAGATATTATCAAATTCGAAATTAATGATGCCTTGTTTGGGAACTCATATTTTTTTTATATGAAATGCTTAAATAGGAAGAGAGATAGCCCGAGTTTGAACATGTATTTGCTAAGAATACTTAATACTAAAGATGACTTAGGAGTAAGGTAGACGATCGATGTGGTTATAATATTTTGTTAGTATTAATAGTGTTGATTTAAGTGAATGTGGGTTTCGATCAATCAAGTATGTGTGCAATTCTTATAGGGAGTAAATTAGTGATTGTGGGTAGCTAGAAAATAAAAAAGATAGAGTCAGTTAAATGAAGATGTTTGATATAGACACTATGGAAGGAGTTATTAGAGTTATTCCACCTTGGTTATTTTCGATATGACATATTTAGTGTTGTATTTGAGTGGTTGAAGTATTTGAGTGGTTCTACATGTATCACTTTGCTTATGAGAATTTATAAGAGAGCTACCATGGAAATTTATAGTTTTTTGATAGACTAAGATTTATCTCATCATCGGTATTATGTTTTGCCTATGTGTAATGGAATGTGAGGACCATTATTGTAGTTTTGTCATTCTTAAGGTTTGGTTATAATAGCTGCTAATCTAGCATTTTGACAATGTTGTTAGAAGTTATGTATGCTTGGGTGTACCGCTCGATGAGTGGTTACTTGATTATTATTATTTTTCTTTGGGTTAGATAAGTTTGGTGATGTCTAAAGATTAAATTGTTATAACTTAAACTCGTTGAAAGTTTTTGTGTGAGAAGACAATATTGATAAGATCTATGATGGTGTGTGCAATGCATGGTGATTGTTTCAAGTCAACTACTGATTATAGATTGTATTAGTTTTGAGATTTTGTCATGATTATGTGAGAAAGGATTTCACCAAACAGTTATTCCAAGGTCCTTGAGAACATGTTGAGGATGTGAATACGATTAATTTTGGTGGTTATTGAAGATAACTTTGTTGTTAATTGAGTATACATATAACAACAATTCTCAATAGAGTATTGAGATGGCCTCATTTGAGACATTGTATGGGAGGAGGTGTAGATCTCCAATTGGTTAGGTTGACACTTTTGATATGAGGTCTTGGGTATTAATATTTTGAAAGAGTTGTTGAGACAACTATCCTTTCTTACCCTCACCTTCCTTTGGTCGTTCGAGGACGAACGATGGGTAAATTGGTATCTATTATAACAATCCATTTGGTTGTTTTGAGTACTAGAACTTTTTATTTCATAATAGACTCTTTCAAAATTTTAAATGGATATTTTGCACTATTCGTAACTATAATTATAAAATTAAAGGGGACAGTTTAAATAATTATTTTAGTTTGTGGATAAAGAAAATAACATTGCAATAAGTAGTGGGTAACTTTCACCACTCTTATAATTAGTCATATAATAATTAGGGTAAAATAATCCAAAGAAGAAAAGAAAAGAGCGAAAGAAGAGAATAACAATAGGCGGAAGAAAAAAACATACCTGTGGGTTAGCAAGGAGAGGCGGCAAGTCTTACACGTAAAACAAATAAATTATCAATTAAACACTCAATCCTTGTTCATATGTATTAATTGCATCAAGAAGTCCTAGTTAAATTATTATAATAATTTAGGTTGGATGAGAAATTGAAAATTACAAAGTTTCAGTAGGTAGCGTTTTGTTTTATGGTTAAAAACATTAAATTTTATTATTATTTTATTGTATTTTGATACTTGAAGGATCAATATATATATATATATATATATATATATTAAAGTCAACAGTACTTCTCAACATGAGAGTTGATGTTATATAATTTTCCTTTTATTGTTTTGTCATTATTAGCCGAATGGTGGGAGTTGATGATTTGCTAATTTTGATGGGTAAATGATTTAAACTTAGTTGCTGATTTTATCTTATTATTGTTGCTACTGGTTTCGGCAACGAGTAGGCTTCAATCCTTAATAAGTAATTGATTCCTTCGGTTATCACAATTTGATTCAAGTTTAGACATAGTGAAATAGGTAGTTAAATTTTAGGTGTATCGAATTGTGTAAATTTCATTAAAATTAAAATAATTGGAGGAACCAAGACTTATTCTTAGGTTTGAATTTTTAAGAAATTGATTATAAATTTGGTGAGTTGTTGGGTCTAGGCTGGACATAAATTAATAGGAGTGTTTATAGACTCGTTAACTTACAAATTATGCATATAAACTTGATAGATTGGAAAGGTTCGGAGGCAATAAGGAAAGGAAAGGCATTGGAGAATTAGTTGCTTGACTTCGATTCTTCGGTGGAGGTAGGTTATGGTTTATGCTATTTGATAGTAAGCTCTTAATAGTGATTGATATCCATTGAATGATACTGTGAAGTTCTCTATGTACTTGATTGCGTGGTTGTGTGGCTTGGTTATGTATTTTGTGATTGGTCTGAAATCCCGAGACCGTGGAATGTATAATCTTGAACCATCTCTATTGAAGTGATGCCTTGAATAAAGAAGGCTTGATGAAATATTATCAATGAAATGAAAAAGTGGTGATATTAAATGATAAATTAATGATATTTTTGGATCGGAGTGTCACGTTCCGACACGGTATTTTTGGATCGGAGTGTCACATTTCGACACGGTATTTTTGGATCGGAGTGTCACGTTCCGACACGGTATTTTTTGATTGGAGTGTCACGTTCCGACACGGAATTCTTGGATCAGCGTGTCACGATCCTACACGGTATTCTTGGATCGGAGTGTCACGTTCCGACACGGTAATATTAAAGGAAAAACATGTTGAATTAATGGAAGATACTCAATCTCAAAGAACTCAACTCCCAAAATGGTTTGGTTTGGAGGCATGAGTCCTCATGTGTGATCTTGATACCGTTGACTTAATACGTGCTTACTTCAATGTTGTTGACACTTGTTCATATTGTTTGTTGCTTATCACGTGTTAAGTGCTATAGTTGAGTTCATACTATTATTCTTTGTATATTAGTAATTATTTTGGGTTGACCGATGATACTTACTCAGTACATGTTGCCTCGTACTGAGCCCTACTTGTTTTCTTCTTTGTTTTCCTTTTATGAAATGCAGCAAGTGTACCTATGACTTCAGATTTTCCTCAGCTCTAGCCAGCCTCCCGCATATCAAGTTCCAGGGTGAGCTATCCATTCAAGCTCGTGTTGGGTTCTCTCGTTCATGACATGATGTCCTATACTTTCGGACACATACCATTTTATTCTTTTATTTTGGTGTAATTGATATTCTTAGACTTAGTATTGGAGATTAAATGTCCTTGTTGTGATGACTTTCAGGTTCGGGAAAGGATATTTAACTAGATTTTGAGCTCCGCATTGTTCTTGTATAATATAATTTAAGGTTGAATTCATTGGTTCTCCCACCTAGGTAGTTATGTGTGGGTGCCACTCACGACTCGTTTTGGGTCGTGACAAAGTCATGATATATTCAAATTCAAGAGAACTACGAAGAGCAGATATGGATGAAGTTCAGAGATGGATTTTATCTTTATTAAAATCAGAAGAACAACCAACTACAAGAGCATTGAAGAAACAATTTATATCAGAAGATTTATTAATCAGATATTGCAAGCTTATTGGACATAAATACCCTGACCATAAATGTTCAAAGTGTAATGGAGAAGATAATATTATTCCAGATGTTGATTTGGAGTAAAGATGAAGAGATAAGAATGCATATAACACAAAATGAGATAAGGATGAAGAAAAAGAGTTATAATAGACAAAGAAAAATAACGACAAAAACAAAAGAAGAAAAAGACATAAAGATAGATACAAACAAAAAAGGTAGCAGACAAAGGATAGATATCTTTGAAAAAATGTAAAAGTAAGAGATAAGATTCCTTTGTATAGTAAATAGCTTTTACTTTTTTGAAAGGCCAATGTGTATAGTCGGCCATTTGTAAAGTTTTGTTTAAAAAGTCGTAAAGTAAATAGTAGGCGCACTGATGTGCAACATTAGGATAGTCTATATAAGAGTTGCAAAAATTGTAAATAAAAGGCAGGCAACGCCTAAGTTAATAAAATCTTAATTAAAAAACTCTCTCAACTCTCTCAAATAAAATATATAAACAAAGTTAAAATATGAAGAAATCTGAAATACAATCAGATATTTCAGATAGCATGGCAAATCAAGAGGCAAAGGTATATTGTTTAATAGATATGCAGAACTAATTTCATATATTCCTGAATATCATATATATAATTGATTAAATCTATGTTAGTTATTATATACTAGAAATATTTGAATCATGAATTCTAGTTTGCTAGTAAACGGGAAACAGGGAGAAAAATGCTAGACTATGCCATCCCACAGTGGAAACCGGTAGGCGAGGGATGCCGTTAGGGGAGTACACAAGGTTGAGGCGCTGATAAGCAGTAATTATTCGCTAAAGTACGATGCTAATAGTGACCGAAAAACATGATACCGATACTCTAGTTTATAATAAACTAATATGAATTTAATTGAATTATGAATATGATAAGAAGGAATAGTTGAAAACAAACCTGCATAAATAAACAAACATGACCACATACATACACGAAGAAATGATAGAAAGCTATAAAATTTTAATCTTATATATACTTAAAGATATAAAAATTGATGAAAAAAGAATTATATGGGAAAAAATATTTGATTTTGAATTAGAAGATGTAATGAATCAAGAATGTTATGAAATAGATTTACAAAAATTAGATTTAGAAAGAATAGATATATACGATCTAGAAATAGATTCAGATTAAAATGAACTATGAATATTTAGAATATTGGATAGAAACTATGGAAAATATAAGATCATTAAAGCATTTAATACAAGAAATTTTTTACATGTACCAAAGAACCCAAGATATGTTATATATAGAATATATAATAAATAATATTAAAGAAATATCTAGATTAGAACAATTATCAAAAGAACTTTATGATAAAATATATTTTACTCTACAATATATGTATTTTATTCTACGATGAATTCCGCACCCCCCAACATTGGTATATCAAGGAAATGAAAATATAACATTAGGAATAAAATGGTTAGAACAAGTAAAACCATATAATCTAGAAGATAAGCAATTAACAATAAATTATGAAAATAAGAAGATAATAATAAAAAGAACTTTAATATGATTAAAAAATAGAAATATATATACTTGCAAAGATAATAATAGAAGGATATTATAACAGATATTATACACCAACGATAGATACAGGAGCAGAAGCTAATATATGTAAATCTAATTGTTTACCAGAAGAAAAATGAAAAAAATTAAAAACACCAATAGTAGTAACAGGATTTAATAATGAAGGGAGTATGATCACATATAAGGCAAAAAATATAAAAATACAAATATGAGATAAAATATTAACTATAGAAGAAATATATAATTTTGAATTAACAACAAAAGATATGTTATTAGGAATGCCATTTCTAGATAAATTATATCCACATATAATAACAAAAACACACTGGTGGTTCACAACACCATGTAAACAAAAAATAGGAGCGAAAAGAGTAGGTAACAAAAGAAGAAAAACAACAGAATGAATTAAAGGCAGTGAAAAAATTACACAAAAATTAGAAAATATAAAAGAAGAAGACCCTAGAATAGAATTAATTATATTCTCTATAGATAAAATAAAAATAATCCAAGAAAAATTAGAATTATTATATAACGAAGACCCTTTACAAGGATGGGAAAAACATAAAACAAAAGTTAAAATTGAACTGATTGATGAAAATAGTATAATAACACAAAAACCATTAAAATATAATTTTAATGATTTAACTGAATTTAAACTACATATAAATGAATTACTAGAGAAAAAATATATACAAGAAAGTAATAGTAAACATAAAAGCCCGGCATTTATTGTAAATAAATATAGTGAACAAAAAAGAGGAAAAAGTAGGATGGTTATTGACTATAGAAATTTAAATGCTAAAACTAAAACATATAATTATCCAATACCAAATAAAATATTAAAGATAAGACAAATTCAAGGATACAATTATTTTAGTAAATTTGATTGTAAATCAGGATTTTACCATTTAAAGTTAGAAGAAGAATCTAAAAAACTTACAGCATTCACAGTACCACAAGGATTTTATGAATGGAATGTATTACCATTTGGATATAAAAATGCACCAGGTAGATATCAATATTTTATGGACAACTACTTTAAACAACTAGAAAATTGTGTAGTATATACTGATGATATACTATTATATTCTAAAACACAAGATGAAGACATAAGATTATTAGAAAAATTTATACATATAATAGAACATTCAGGTATAAGTTTAAGCAAAAAGAAAACAGAAATAATGAAAAAACAAATAAAATTCTTAGGAATACAAATAGATAAAAATGGAATAAAAATGCAAACGCATATAGTACAAAAAATAATAACTTCGAATGAACAATTAGATATAAAAAAAGAAATTACAATCATTCTTAGGATTAGTTAATCAAGTAAGAGAATATATACCGAAATTAGCAGAAAACTTAAAATCATTACAACAAAAATTAAAGAAAGATATAGAATATCAGTTTGATAATAAAGATCAAGTACAAATACAAAAGATAAAATTATTATGTAAAACATTACCAAAATTATATTTTCCAGATGAAAATAAAAAAATTATTTATATAGTAGAAACTGATGCAAGTGAAAAGAGTTATGGAGGAGTATTAAAATACAAATATGATGACAACAATATTGAATATCATTGTAGATATTATTCAGGAACATATACAAATACGGAAATAAAATGGAAAATAAATAGGAAAGAATTATTTTCAGTATATAAATATTTATTAGCATTTGAACCATATATTGTATATAACAAATTTATAATAAGAACAGATAATACGCAAGTAAAATGGTGGCTAACTAGAAAAATACAAGATTCAGTGACAACGAAAGAAATAAGAAGATTGGTATTAAATATCTTAAACTTTATATTTACAATTGAAGTAATAAAAACTGACAAGAATGTTGTTGCAGACTACTTATCAAGACAAAGCTACTCAGACTGAGAAAAAGAAGAAGATACAATTGAAAAGCTACTCAAAGCCATTACTACACTTTGTATTAAAGTGGATAGTATGGGAAATGAGATACAAAAGCTAAAGACTAATGAAGATAATCTGAAGTCTAAAGCTAATATAAGTCAGCAGCATGACTATAAAAATGCGGAGCTACGTCGATCGAAAGACGATAAAAATCCAGAGATAAAAGGAGACGATGAAAAACTCCCTAAAACCCATAATGTTTGTTTAAATAAACATTGTGTTATAGAAGAAAATTAAATAAATTATATCCAGAATATAAACAACTCAATATTACAAAAACTAATAATAAAGAATTAGAAAAATTGATAGATATTATTTCTAAATTAGAATATAAATATATTAAATATTTAAAAATACAATGAATAAAGAATATAAACAAGAACTTAATAAAATAATTATGGAAAAAAGAAAGGAATTAAGATATAGACAAAATAGACTTAATAGTAATATATTTGCAGGAATTTGTGAAAAATCTATAATAGCACAAAGAAAGACTATTTTATATCTAGAAATACAAATAAATAATCTAGAATACAAGCTACAACATAACTTATAAATGAATAAGGAAGAATATGCAATAGACGAAAAAATATTTGAAAACTATGAAGGATTAAAAATAAGGATAATATTTTCTAATCTAGGAAGAAGATATAAGAAAATAGGTGATAATTTAAGTTTAATTTTAGAAAAAGAAACGGTAAAATTAGAAGATAGTTTAACTGCTATGGTAAGAATAGCAAAAGAAAATGAAGAAATAGATAGAAAAATGGAAGTTGAAAAAATAAAACAACAAGCGAAAAAAGAAGTACAACAAATAGAAGAAGTAAAAAATAAAGAAATCTTAGAATTAGAAAAAGAACTAGCAATGTTAAGAGAAATGTATGAAATAAAACAAAAAGAAAAAGAACAAAAAAGAAAATTAGCAGATGAAATAAATAAATTTAAAGAGAAATTGCAATTAGAAGAAAAATTAGAAGAGAAAGAAGAAAATCTACTTAATCTACCAGAAATAAGAATTGATGATATTAATGATGATTTAGAAGAACAACACTCAGAGATAAGTGAAACATATACAGAACTTTTAGAAAATATAGATAATACAAAAAATGTAGAAATAAATACGGGAGAAATAGACATGAATGAAAAACCTAGTACATCAGGAGTAAAAAATCTGAAATATTTAAATCCAACATATTATAATGGAAGTTATGAAAAACATGATAGAGAAAAAACTCTATGGAATAAAAGATTAAATAAATGGACGCCTAAACCAACAACAGAACAACATAATTTTTTAGATTTAGACTGTGTAGCAGATATAAATAAAACAATTCAATTATGGATGGGATATATATCAAAACAATTAATAGACAACAAAATAGGAATGACAGAAACACCAGGATATATAGAAAGAACACTTATAGGAACAGTAAAATTATGGTTACAAAATTTAACGGAAGAAAGTATAAAGACTTTAAGAAATAATAAAAAATTTAATGGAGAAACAACTACAACATCTATGGAAATATTAAATAAATACGAAATAGCTATAAGAAATGAATTTAGTAGTATGACAACAGAAGTAGAAGAACAAAATAAAGAAAAAGTTATAAATAAAAATTTAATGGCAAAATTGGCAATATATAATATGTGTTATATAGATGAATATACATGTGCATTTAGAGAATATCATTATAAAGGAACATATAACATGGAAGAAGGTAAGGAAATAAGAAAATTATATTTTACAAAATTACCAGAACCTTTTAGTTCAAAAATAATAAAAAGTTGGAATGAAGCAGAATTAACAGATACTTTAGGAGCTAGAATGAAATTCTTACAACGATGGTTTACAGAACTATGTGAAAAACATAAAGAAGATATAAAAATTGAAAAAGTATTAGTAAAAAACTTAGCATGTTGCAAAAATAAAATAACACCTCAATTTGGTTGTACAGTAGATATTATAAAAAAAAGTATAATAGAAATAAAAATTATCAAAAATATAGATCAACGTCTAAATATAAAAAACCAAGAAAGAGATATTATGTAAAAAATTATTAAACTAAAAGACCATTTAGACCAAAAAGAAAATTGACGGAATGTACTTGCTATAATTGTGGAAAACGAGGACATATAGCTAAAGATTGTAAATTACCTAAAAATCCAAAGAAAAAAACAGATATCAGAAATAATTATGGAAAATGAAAAATTTACACAAATAGAATATGTCGATTATGATTTAGAAAGTGAAGATAGCATATATGAAATATTAGAAAATGAAATAGATAATGATATAGAATTAGAACCAGATAATGAATTCTATAATATGAAAAATGACTGAAGCAGATATACAAATAATAAACAAAGAAGAACGTCAAGATGAAGAATCTTTAGAACAAAAATAATATTTGATAATAGTATATTTGAACAAATAAAAGGAAAAAATTAGATCTAAGTGTAGAAAAAATATTAGAAGTACAAAAATAAAAAATTGTTTAAAAGACAAAAAGAAGAATATTATGTAGTAAGTCAAAGAGAACACATCATAGATTGTAAGTATACCAAAGAAAAGCTAAAATACCAATAATAAATAAGAGAATAATCAATAAAGAAATACAAGAGATAAATGCAAAAAACAATTAAATATGTACATTTAGGAGGAACTGAAATATTAATAAAAGCATGTTTTAGAGAAAATAGATACACCTATAGAAATATATTTAGCAGATGATAGAATTATACAACCCATAGAAAAAGTATAATAAGTGCAGTAAAAGGTAATTTAATATACCAAAAATTTAAATTTATAATAAGTGCTAACTACTCAGTAGCAATTAATGACAAAATATAGATAAATCATTAGTATTATATTGGAAAATGTCAGGAATAGAACTAGCACCTGGAAGTAAAATATTTACAGCTAGATGTAAAAATTTATATGTTTTAACAACAAAACATAAAATAACAGCAAAAAATAAAATAAATAAAATAAAAATAGAAAACCCCTTTGAAAAGATAGTTACGTTATAGATAATAATGACTATAGTTATAATGAAATTGATATAGAAGAAGATTTAGAAATAGTACAAGAAAGATTAAGTACATCAAAAGAATAAATAAAAATTATGATATACCACAAACATCATAAAAAATGAGTACTTCAAATAGTTCAAAAAGAATAAATATAATTCCACAAAAGCTAATAGAAGAAGAAATAAAACCACACCATTATTATATAACAGGAATAATGGAGCAAAGAAAATATCTAATATTAATAAATACAGGACAAGAAGAAAACTATATTACAAGAGAGTTAGTAATGGAAGATAAAATAATAACTACAGAACACTCATGTTCAGAATTACCAAAAGTATTAGTAAATATTGAAGAAACAACAGAACAAGAATTAATAATTGGAGGAATACCAATAATAATAAAATTTAAAATATATCAAGGAAATGAAAATATAACATTAGGAATAAAATGGTTAGAACAAGTAAAACCATATAATCTAGAAGATAAGCAATTAACAATAAATTATGAAAATAAGAAGATAATAATAAAAAGAACTTTAATATGATTAAAAAATGAAAATATATATACTTGCAAAGATAATAATAGAAGGATATTATAACAGATATTATACACCAATGATAGATACAGGAGCAGAAGCTAATATATGTAAATATAATTGTTTACCAGAAGAAAAATGGGAAAAATTAAAAACACCAATAGTAGTAACAGGATTTAATAATGAAGGAAGTATGATCACATATAAGGCAAAAAATATAAAAATACAAATATAGGATAAAATATTAACTATAGAAGAAATATATAATTTTGAATTAACAACAAAGATATGTTATTAGGAATGCCATTTTAGATAAATTATATCCACATATAATAACAAAACACACTGGTGGTTCACAACACCATGTAAACAAAAATAGGAGCGAAAAGAGTAGGTAACAAAAGAAGAAAAACAACAGAATGGATTAAAGGCAGTGAAAAAATTACACAAAAATTAGAAAATATAAAAGAAGAAGACCCTAGAATAGAATTAATTATATTCTCTATAGATAAAGTAAAAATAATCCAAGAAAAATTAGAATTATTATATAACGAAGACCTTTACAAGGATGGGAAAAACATAAAACAAAAGTTAAAATTGAACTGATTGATGAAAATAGTATAATAACACAAAAACCATTAAAATATAATTTTAATGATTTAACTGAATTTAAACTACATATAAATGAATTACTAGAGAAAAAATATATACAAGAAAGTAATAGTAAACATACAAGCCCGGCATTTATTGTAAATAAATATAGTGAACAAAAAAGAGGAAAAGTAGGATGGTTATTGACTATAGAAATTTAAATGCTAAAACTAAAACATAATTACAATACCAAATAAAATATTAAAGATAAGACAAATCAAGGATACAATTATTTTAGTAAATTTGATTGTAAATCAGGATTTTACATTTAAAGTTAGAAGAAGAATCTAAAAAACTTACAGCATTCACAGTACCACAAGGATTTTATGAATGGAATGTATTACCATTTGGATATAAAAATGCACCAGGTAGATATCAACATTTTATGGACAACTACTTTAAACAACTAGAAAATTGTGTAGTATATATTGATGATATACTATTATATTCTAAAACACAAGATGAACATATAAGATTATTAGAAAAATTTATACATATAATAGAACATTCAGGTATAAGTTTAAGCAAAAAGAAAGCAGAAATAATGAAAAAACAAATAGAATTCTTAGGAATACAAATAGATAAAAATGGAATAAAAATGCAAACGCATATAGTACAAAAAATAATAAATTCGAATGAACAATTAGATACAAAAAAGAAATTACAATCATTCTTAGGATAGTTAATCAAGTAAGAGAATATATACCGAAATTAGCAGAAAACTTAAAACCATTACAACAAAAATTAAAGAAAGATATAGAATATCAGTTTGATAATAAAGATCAAGCACAAATACAAAAGATAAAATTATTATGTAAAACATTACCAAAATTATATTTTCCAGATGAAAATAAAAAATTATTTATATAGTAGAAACTGATGCAAGTGAAAAGAGTTATGGAGGAGTATTAAAATACAAATATGATGACAACAATATAGAATATCATTGTAGATATTATTCAGGAACATATACAAATACGAAAATAAAATGGGAAATAAATAGGAAAGAATTATTTTCAGTATATAAATGTTTATTAGCATTTGAACCATATATTGTATATAACAAATTCATTGTAAGAACAGATAATACACAAGTAAAATGGTGGCTAACTAGAAAAATACAAGATTCAGTGACAACGAAAGAAATAAGAAGATTGGTATTAAATATCTTAAACTTTATATTTACAATTGAAGTAATAAAAACTGACAAGAATGTTGTTGCAGACTACTTATCAAGACAAAGCTACTCAGACTGAGAACAAAGAAGAAGATACAATTGAAAAGCTACTCAAAGCCATTACTACACTTTGTACTAAAGTGGATAGTATGGACAATGAGATACAAAAGCTAAAGACTAATGAAGATAATCTGAAGTCTAAAGCTAATATAAGTCAGCAGTATGACTATAAAAATGCGGAGCTACGTCGATCGGAAGACGATAAAAATCCAGAGATAAAAGGAGACGATGGAAACTCCCTAAAACCCATAATGTTTGTTTAAATACAGCTGCAGGTACAAGTAGAAGAGTTAATGAAAAATCAAAAAATACAAACCTAAACCAGTTATTTGTTAAACCATTTATCCAAAATACAACAAACAAATACCCATAGAACCACAAACTCTACTATGCAGTTAGCTTACAAAACCAAAGTGACAAAAAGAGATATAATATATATACACAAACCTATATTGAAACATATACAAATCCAAACATATTTAAATCTTAACCCCAGATCTACCTTAACCAAAATCCAAACCAAGATTATATAACCCAAAAATTGCAAGGATATAACAGACTTATTGCACAACCAAAAACTAGTGCAAATTTAGTTAAAACATGTTATAGTTATGGACTACTAAGTACCGTATATACATACGATGGAGAAGAGATAAGCGGAATACCAGAACTATATAAGCATTTATTGTATATAAAAGAGTTACAAAAGGAAATTTATTTTATATTAAATTTATACAGCACCAGCAGAAATACTATATGAGGAGGTAAAATCTCCAATTCAAGTTATCAAGATAGGACTAACCAAAGACATGATTATACCAGAAGATATTGGACACCAAGACGAAATACCAAAGATAGAGATACCTAGTTTGTATGCCAATAAAAGAATAATTGGTATATCAACTATTATTCAAGAGCTAGCAAATAATTATTTAAATGGAAATGCTATATGGAGTTATTACGCAAGAGATCAAGTCATGATACATTCAAATTCAAGAGAACTACGAAGAGCAGATATGGATGAAGTTCAGAGATGGATTTTATCTTTATTAAAACCAGAAGAACAACCAACTACAAGAGCATTGAAGAAATAATTTATATCAGAAGATTTATTAATCAGATATTGCGAGCTTATTGGACATAAATACCCTGATCATAAATATTCAAAGTGTAACGGAGAAGATAATATTATTCCAGATGTTGATTTGGAGTAAAGATGAAGAGATAAGAATGCATATAACACAAAATGAGATAAGGATGAAGAAAAAGAGTTATAATAGACAAAGAAAAATAACGACAAAAATAAAAGAAGAAAAAGACATAAAGATAGATACAAACAAAAAAGGTAGCAGACAAAGGATAGATATCTTTGAAAAAATGTAAAAGTAAGAGATAAGATTCCTTTGTATAGTAAATAGCTTTTACTTTTTTGAAAGGCCAATGTGTATAGCCGGCCATTTGTAAAGTTTTGTTTAAAAATTCGTAAAGTTAATAGTAGGCGCACTGATGTGCAACATTAGGATAGTCTATATAAGAGTTGCAAAAACTGTAAATGAAAGGCAGGCAACGCCTAAGTTAATAAAATCTCAATTAAAAAACTCTCTCAACTCACTCAAATCAAAGATATAAACAAAGTTAAAATATGGAGAAATCTGAAATCCAATCAGATATTTCAGATAGCATGGCAAATCAAGAGGCAAAGGTATATTGTTTAATAGATATGCAGAACTAATTTCATATATTCCTGAATATCATATATATAATTGATTAAATCTATGTTAGTTATTATATACTAAAAATATTTGAATAATGAATTCTAGTTTGCTAGTAAACGGGAAACAGGGAGAAAACTGCTAGACTATGCCATCCCACAGTGGAAACCGGTAGGCAAGGGATGCCGTTAGGGGAGTACACAAGGTTGAGGCGCTGATAAGCAGTAATTATCCGCTAAAGTACGATGCTAGTAGTGATCGGAAAACATGATAACGATACTCTAGTTTATAATAAACTAATATGAATTTAATTGAATTATGAATATGATAGGAAGGAATAGTTGAAAACAAACCTGCATAAATAAACAAACATGACCACATACATACATGAAGAAATGATAGAAAGCTATAAAATTTTAATCTTATATACTTAAAGATATAAAAATTGATGAAAAAAGAATTATATGGAAAAAATATTTGATTTTGAATTAGAAGATATAATGAATCAAGAATGGTATGAAATAGATTTACAAAATTAGATTTAGAAAGAATAGATATATACGATTTAGAAATAGATTCAGATTAAAATGAACTATGAATATTTAGAATATTGGATAGAAACTATGGAAAATATAAGATCATTAAAGCATTTAATACAAGAAAATTTATACATGTACCAAAGACCCAAGATATGTTATATAGAATATATAATAAATAATATAAAGAAATATCCAGATTAGAACAATTATCAAAGAACTTTATGATAAAATATATTTTACTCTACAATATATGTATCTTATTCTACGATGAATTCCGCACCCCCAAAGGGCTTCTCACCTTCCAGCTACAACTTTCGATATAGACAAAATGTATGGAATTAGTACAATGCATGTACTAAGTATGGCATAACTTATAAAATCATGAGAAACAGACATTTACATGAAACATGCTCTTTTTGAGTAAAACGTCATAACACAAGTATAAGAACCACATATAACACCATCACATATAAGTCACATTCCATAATGTATCATCAAGAACACTTCAAAACTCATAAACATGAGACTCTCCTACCAAAGGTGATTCTAAGACTCACTTGAGTATCTGAAGCGAACGCCCACACAATCCCTTCACACACACTGAACAAATCCTTTAGACTACCTAACATACAATTATTTCCATTTCATTATTAGACTGCCTACCTAGAATTACTCTAAGACTCACCTAAGTAAGACATGAAGAGAATGCCCATACACTCTTTCGAAGCCTACCTAATCAATCCTCAAAGATACTCTAGATGGATCCTTTTCATAAACATACATTTACTTAAGTCATTATGTTAATTATACTGTTTAGAAGACATTCAACAATTAAGGACTTTCACATAATGGTTTTGGTGAAGAACTAGGGAACTCACACATTAATATCCTCAAAGCCTAGTCGTGCATGTCTAGATATCGTCCCATTCCACTATCTAAACTTCATAGTACTATCCAACACTAGCATGTATCCATATGAAAAGAATAGTCAATAACCGAACATATATTTGCTAGCTGGTGCCTGGAGTCGACCCTATCTTATAAGGGTGTTCTACTTGCCAATGGTAGAACTAAGACACAATCCAGTTAGGTAAAGAATATGGAAAGTTTGTTGTAGTGTAGCCTCATCATACATAGAGATACTCCCCACATACTAGTCGGTGCTAGCTTTGTTCTCATAGAGAATAATTCAATAAAGAAGTATATGAAGATGTACATATCTTGTTCATACCAAATCATACCACAGCTTACCAAGGAGGCCATAGGTTTGCCTTACAATGGTTAAGAGGATAGCTCAATGACTTTTCTAAGGATGATTTCATGTCGTTCACCACCAACCAACCCTATGTCCACCATTCCACAAAACAAGGATACAATTACGACTTTCAACTTCAAGTATATCATTACTTCTTTCAAAAAGGTTCCACATATGAACTTCTTTACCATATTCAAGACATATTATATTCATAAATATACATTCATTACAAGGTTGCTTAGCCCACTAAGTCAAGGTCATATTCACTCTTCATGTACCAAGAAGATACATAGTTCTACAAAAACAAGACAGATATACTTTACATTATCAACATATAGCATATAATCAAGACGCACATAAAGACAAATTAGTATATTTTCAAATCATCCTACACACTTCTTAGAATCATAAATATAACTCATCATAAGGTGCATATAGTCAACTAAGAAGCTTCACACTTGACATAAAGTAATACACATAACGACTTCATTATAACCTACTAGTTAGGAGTCTTAAGTGTATATGAAGTTGACTTTGTCCTATGCTCTTGTATGTTGTGTGGTCTATGCTTGAAAGTGTATTTATGTCTAAGAGGGTGGCTTCCTCAATGTGTTTTTGATAGCCACTATGTGATCATATTGACCAATGTCACACACCCTCACTCTACCTGCATGCTTACAATTAGTAAATGTTCATAGTGTCTAATGAATGTTGTACTCATATACACTAGTGTCTACTACTATGCATGTAAAGTATATGTATGTGAATAGTTATGTATTCCTTAACTAGGATGACTTGATAGTGTACTAGTTTGTAACGGCCTGTATTTTTGTAGTGGTAGTTCTATTCATGTTATACTTGACATAGACTTATAGTGTAGGTGAGGGATCATGTTTCTTATGTGATTAGTGTTGGTTTAAACTAGCTTGGAAGGTGATGTAATGCTTGCACGTTTTAGCATATGTATTGCAAGTTAACTCCGATGGAAAGTATTTAAGTAATTATAGTAAGATGGTAATTGAGCTAGCAGCTGATACCTACTTGATCTATATTATAGTTAAAGGGCCAAGTTTGATTAACCAGATTTAGGCTTATATTTGTAGGCTCATTTGAAGCCCAAACCTATTAAAGAAAATTGTAATGAAGAAGGCCACAGCCAAATGCCAATTGCCATTATGGATAAAGCCCAAGTGAAACTAGGTAAGTGATGACCTCCTAAGATTTGTTTACCATGTTATTGGCAAGTGTGTACACCTACTTGCATAATTGTCCAAGAATAAAAGAACAAAGGGAAAATGGACAGCCAAGGTCAATAATATTAAGTCCAAAAAGGCCAAGTTAAAAGGACAAGCAGGTGGGCACCTACTGACATTATATGCCAAAATTGGGTCAAGAGTGTCGGCCATAACACCTCCTTTTTCAAAGGATAAGGATCAAGTCTTATTCTCCATTTTGAACTTGCAAAGTTTTAGATTCCTAAGTTCTTTCTTGGTCTCTCTTGGCTTCAATTAGCAGCCCTAAGACACCTTAGAGTTCTGAGTGCTGTCTAATTTTTCAAGTAAGAGTTTGAAGGAGAGTTTGAATTCTTGAAGTACAAGTGTAGAGGATAATATTTCAGAATTAAGGTAAGACTTCAACCCATTTGTTTTCCTCTCTTGATAATGTTTGGAGTGGAGATTTGTATATGTTTATCAGAATTCATGGATTGTGATAAATTTTGAGTCATATTCTCCTATATGCTGAAAGATTTGAGATTGATAGTGGCTGCCTTATGAATATTTGTTTTGAGGTTGTTTGGGTAGCTTGGGAGATGATGTATGAGTTGTATTAATGTGTAGAGGAAGGTGTGGTGGTTCACCATTTATGTAAGGGTTGTGTGGGCTGCTTTCCATCAAATATTTTTAGCTACTTTTTGGAGGACTTATTGTGATTAGCTGCTGATGTTAGCTTAATCATGATTATGTTGTAGATTAGCACCCAATAAGAAGGCTGAATCGTGATAGTGGTATTGGTCAGAAAAATAAGGTATGTAAGGCTATTGATTCTATATCCTTTTGGCATGAAATCTGCCACCTGCAATTAATATATGAAGTGATTCCATAGGTCATTTCTAGAAAAGGAAAGCATAGTGGCAGCCTACATCTCGCAAATAAGCTAACAATATTTCTTTCCCCATTCGGAAGTACATAACTTACGTCATATTGTTCACTTCTCTATACTTGATGTATTTTCCCCTTGCTGCTGTTATAGAAAGGTATTTGCAAAAGAAAGTTTGATGAATCCTTATCCTAAGCCAATTGAGTCAATTGGCCAATGAAGGTCTTAAAGTTTAAGGGTGTGTGATGTTTCATAGCTTGGTCATGTTACTGCCTCAAGTATTATTTTCATGTATTCCACTACTGTTTCGTATTTTCATATCTCCAAGGATGATTTGATTCACCAAAATCAACATCTCAAAAGTGTTATGAACTGTATAACAACAATCTAAAGATTAAAGGAATCTAAGTGAAGAATCTATATAATTAAGGGTGGCAGCTCAGGGGGAGCTAGCATGGGGCGGATCCCGATTGGGTATAGAAAGGTGCAGCTTCAGGGGCGAAAGCCTAGCATGGGCCGATCCCCAAGTTGTTGTAAATTATGAGGACCGCATCCCAGGGGTTAATACGCCTAGCATGGGTCATCCTCTTTTACACTGATCAGCTGGGCCACTGTATCACATGACCCAACAAAGTTATAACATACAACAAGGTAAAGAAAAGAATGTACGCTTACTTGATCCCATAGAGTAAGCAAAGCGTGGTCTTCTCTCCTTTAACTATGCACCCTTATGTTGCTACTTGATTTTCATTGAGCCTGTATTAATTATACTATTGCCTTAACATATTCAGTACATTTTTCGTACTGACTCCCGTATTGGGACGCTGCATTCATGCTGCAGGCTCAGTACCCAAGCTATGTAGACGTCCTCAGTAGCGAGGCACTCAAAATTCTGCTACTTTTGTGAGCTCCAAGTTGATTCAGAGCTGATTAAGTCCTTGTTAAATGTTGTTGTTATTGTATCGTTATGTTAGGGTAAGGCGGGTCTTGTCCCGACCTACTCTAGTCTTCTATTCTTTTTAGAGGCTTTGTAGACGTATGTACATGGATTTCAGTTGTGTCTTAGGAGTTGTGCGTCTAAACGGCCAAGGTCGTGTAATTAACTTTGGACCTACTTACGTTGTTTATATCGCCTCAATAGTTACACTTAAACGTTAACTGTCTCAATTGTTATAGGATATCGCTCAGTGAACAGGTTGCAGGTTGGTTCTCTCGGCCTCTAGCGGCACGGGTATGACCTGTCCGTCTTAATGTGGTTTTTGAGTTGCGTGACAAAAGCGAGATATGCGAAGCCCCGGTTGATACTCCCCTCTCATGTCTGTCTAGTTGGATCTTGCTTATGGATGTAGTCTCTCCTATAATACAGGCGAGGCATACGACAATAGGAGTATGTTCTCATTTCTTTCATTTCTTAGATCGTTGCGATAGAACCTGTTGGTTAGTAGGTTAACATATCGAATTCCTCAATTGTTTTATATAGCAAAGATGCCGATTACAGAAGGAGTTAAAGACTGGTAAACGAAAGTAGATGTGGCTGCCCAGGAAGGGACCAGGCCAACCACCACAAGTCAAGCTGTGTCAAGTGGGGCTCCAAGATGGTCTCTATCGCAGACTTCCTCGACCCTCCATCTCCTGTAAGAACTAAGGAGGATGAACCCAGGAACCCTATTAATGCTATGAGCAAATTGAGGGAATGCAGTCCCATTATTGACTCGTGATAGTTGTGTCATGGCCAAATGCAGAAGGTCAGTTGCAGTATAGTGGACTGTAGTTAGATCAGCTGGAACACGGATACGTGATTTTCTTACTTGGACCCTCCATCATTTACCGGGTCAGATCCTAATGAAGACCCCAAGGACTTTATAGATCAAAATCCAACGCCACTTGGATATTATGCATGTAAGTGGTTTAAAGAAGCCACTTGAAGCTAGCTGCATACAGATTTAAAGGGTTGGTATATTGTGGTATGAAGCTTGAGCAATCTAGTGGGGAACAAAGACCTTCACATGTGAAAGGGTTCAAAAAGTCATTCTTGATCAGGTTTATCTGCCATTGAGATTCCTGTTGATTGCGAGGCCCCGTGCGGATCCGTTTAAATCTCTCACCAAGGAAGTATGAGTGTGGAGGAGTATAGTTCTCAATTAATCCTCCATGTAGTGCTCCTAATGTAGTAGCTATATGTAGGAGGTTAGAGTGCATCGTTCTTGTGGACAGGGTTGGATTCATTATCTGGTTAGAGATTAGCTAATTATGGATATAAGCAAGAGGCGGCTTTTGCACAAAAACATTGAGGATCAAGGCAAAGAAAGAAAACCACAAGAGTTGGAAACAGGTGCATTCTAAAGGGCCAGATCAATGGGGCAGTTTTACACCATCCCAAGGGAGTTATGTCTCTAACAAACCACCTAGGACTCATTTCTACTCTACAAGGCTAGTGTCCACCACCGGTTCAAGGGTTTAGAAGGCAAATCAGTTGGCAAATCTGAGTGAAAGCCAAGCTCATTATATAAAAAATCATATCAAGGCCCCACGACTTAACTAAATTATTGCTAGGTTGCATGCAGGTTTGGGATGGATGTTGGCACCAGGGCTGATGATGAGAAACTGCCCCTCATAGGAGTTGGGTGGCGGTTTCACCAACTTAGATTCAGTTGTGCGGTCGAGCCATACCTTCTCTTTAGGGTAGGACTACATATGCCTGCAGGTCGGGGTAGAGGAGCTGTGTTAGCGGAGCCAGCTAGTTCTAGTGGAGGGTCAGAATCGCCACATATTGGCACTGGGATCGACAAAATTTAGATGCCTCGCCGGATGTGGTTACAGTAACATGTCTCCCCCCTACGTAATGATGCATGTTAATCGATCCGGTGTGTGTGTACGTATCATCATGTACACCAGGTTGATTGTTTGGAAATCAAATATCAACCACCTAGATTATAGCGATAGCCATTGAAGTGTCTTACACCGATTGGTGAATCTATTATAGCTAGTAGAGTTATCGTAATTGCATTGATAAACTGTTTGTGATCGCGGATACATTGGCTATCTGTTGAGCTAGACATGGTAGATTTGATGTATAATGGTTATGGATTG